>JAQQAE010015980.1:0-11894 GCA_029823295.1 Pseudamia nigra
ACAAATTTAATCCGTTCCAGCATCACATTCATTAGATGAATCATTCATTAGCAGGAGCAAGTTTTTCTGTAGGAATACATGTAAAACCAATTAATCCGTTCTGGACCCACGACAAACTCCCATAAAAAGTATGTATTACACACCCGTACGTGCACATTTATTGATTTATAAAGACACTTACCAGAGGAGGGTGAGACAGAGACGCCATTTTTCTTAGGTCCCATGATGAAAAACACAAGCAGTATTTTAGGTAAAAAAAAGGCAAATATACAGCACGGAGTTCACGTGGACATTTAACTCGGCCGAGATAGACCCGGAAGTTAAGTCTTTCGTGTTACAAAAAAAATCCGTAACCCGAATTACAAAATTCGTAACCTGAAGTTTTATGGTTCCGAAATTCATTAGCCAGGGCATAATTTTGGCCTTTTTTAAATTCGTTACCCTAAAATTTCGTTGGTAGAAGCGTTCGTTACCCGGGGTTCCACAGTATTTGAATTTATTTATTGTTAATATTTTGTTCATTGTCATTTTTGTTCATTCACTCAGTCTTTTTTTAAATTTTTGATTCTTATTTTGTTCATTTTTGTTGGCTTTCTTGATTGTCTTGTTCATTGTTGTTCATTTGTTTGATTATTTTGTTAATATTTTTTTCATTTTTGTTCATTTCCTCAATTATTTTGTCCATTTTTCTTTCTGTTTGATTCTAGTTTTGCTCAGTTTTTAAATTATTTTGGTAATTTAATTCCTTATCTTGATTTCCTTTATAATATTGTTCATTTTCAGCCAATACACCAATGTACAGTAAAACAAAGTTAATGTGCTGCGACTCAGTGACTGACTGACCAATAAAACATTGTTTTTTAATGACATGCAGCTCTTTTGTTTTGTTCAATTTTACACATTTTTGACTATTTTGTTCATTTTCTTGCTTTTTTTCTTTTTATTGATTATTTGTTTTACTTTTATTCCTTTTGCTGCCTATTTTGTTTGTGTATTTTTTTTAGTAATTTTCGTTCACTTTCCTGATATTTTGTTCATTTTGTCACTTATTTTTTTTACATCCTTGCAAATTTTTCTTGATTATTTGGTATAGTTTATATTCATTTTGTTGCTTATATTTGCTATATTTGTTTATTTTGCTGTTTTCTTAATCATCTTGGTTCACCTTCTTCGCTATTTTGTTCAGTTTTGCTCATTTTGTATGTTTCTCATCATTTTTCTGGTTATTTGTTTCATTCTAGTGCATTTTTTTGTTTAGTTTGTTTATTTCCTTCAGTTTCTTGATTATTTTGCTCATTTTTGTGCATTATGTTCTTAATTGTAGTTCATTTTCTTTATTATTCTGTTACTTTTTACTAATTTTCTTAATTATTTTGTTAGTTTTTACTCATTTTTTTGATTATATTGTTCATTTTTACCTATTTTTTTTAATAATGTTGTCCACCCATTGTTCACACAGAATTTAAACCCTTTGTTTTGACCAAATGTGAAGTTACTGGCTTTACAGGGCAGAAAAATATAGAGTTTGCTGCCACCAACATGTCACCATCCAGACTTGTTCTTATGTCTTCTGCTCCACACTGTGAGCTCCCTCACACATGATTTAACACAGACACATTCACATATCCTACTGTGTGTCATTTAACCTGTGTAGCATCATCAAAGCATTGATTAGGGTCTGTAGACCTGGATTGTAGCATTACAGCACCACCTACTGCTTGTTTTTAACATAATCCAGATTTAGGGGCAAATGTGAAGGATCATGTGTAATTTAACAAGTTGTGCAGTTTAGAGAAATATCAGATCACCCACCTATGCAGATTTAAAAAAAATGTCTGTTCTTGACAAGTCTAGAGAAGTAGATATTCTGGAGTCTTTTTTTTTTTTTCAATCATATGAAAAGAGAGTGGACATGTATCCTACAGAGGCGGATTTTTGCCATGGGAGTTCATTGTATAAAGGACAGACATCAAAGTTGAACATCAAATGTGCTGTGATGGAGAGAGACTGCACTATAGTAACAGACAATACACAAACACAGCCACAGGTGTTTCTGCTACAGCAGATACTGTACACATCTCTGCTGTGGAGTAAAAATGAAAAGACAGATAGAAAAACATGTTAGACGAGAGAAGATGAGGTCACATGAACAAAGAAATTCTCATACAGGTGGTGTTTGATCAAACAGTTTTATTGATTCTGTCTTAAATCCCACTGTTCATGCATTCGTCACATGTGTTTTATTTCACAGTTCTCACTCCTCCACTTTAGGATAATTACTTTGTCTACCACCGGTCTGTGTATTCATCTCAATTCAGCCACTGGCGAAGGTTTGTACTGTATATTGGCTCTTTTTGGGTGGTGGTGTGAAATTAGTGTGGAAGCAGGTGGTCAGGTGGCAAACTGAGAATGAGGTTTTACAGTTGTGCGGCTTCATGATTTTCTGTCATCATTAAAGTCACGAGACGATGTGGCACTGATGTCTTTTGACACATTCTGTGTCCAAGGGAGGAAAAGGGAGGGAAGGAGAAATAAAGTGTGAAAAAAGGAATTGCTCCTCTAAGCCCTGTGGTGTCACAGAGTGAGGTAAACAACCAATTGGAAGGAATAGTTGACAGGTTGACACATGTTGAGAGGACAGTTATTGGCAAAAACAAATTGGTTTGTTTTTGCCAATAATCAGGCACTTCACCTTGAAGTTGAAATGTCAGTTGGTTGATTAATGTTTGCAATCCAGTGTGTAATATTTTGAGCAATTTTTACAGATTGGAGTACTCTGCCCTCAGCATGATCAGTTCAGTTCATTTATTTTGCTGCGTATTTGATTTTGCTGCTTCATTCGGGTACCACTGATTTCATGAACAAGAGCACAAAATTAGCTTAATTACTTTAGCTAGTAGCTACAATCCGAAATCTGACTGCAGAACCACAACCTGCAATCAAATTTTCAAGACATTTGTGCACAGACGTGGAAACAAGTCAGAATTAATGACGCATCTGATGAGAGGATACAGCTAAAAGCAGAGCAATGTTACATGTTTAAACCTAATGTGACCTGGTTCCAAACACATCAGCGGGCAGTGTGGGCACACCCGACCGGGCAATAGGGGGGTGATGATGACTTCTACTTTATTGTATAGTCATGGCTAAATGTTTTGGCATTTCTACAAATTTTATTTTTGCATGACTTTGGTCTAAAATTGCCAGTAGATTCTTTAGAAGATCACTCATTGCTCTCCAGTACACCACATTGAAATATGTGGAAAAAAGTAACCAAAACTTAAGAAGCAAAATTTGTAAGAATCTGGTGTCACTGCCAAAACTTTTGTCCATGATTGAAGTTGTATAGTTAGTTTAGTTTAGTTTAGTATATGAATTCATAGCTGCATTTTACAACCCCAATTCCCCCCCAAAAATGTAAATAAAGTATAAATAAAATCAGAATGCAGTGATTTGGAATATAAACCCATATTTTCAAATTGTATTCTGCCGCCAGACTTTTGACAGGCACGCCTACAACAGCCCACATCACCCCCCGTTTTGTCAGCTCTTCATTGGCTCTCAGTCAAATTTCATATACTGACTTTAAAATCTTAGTCCTGACTTTCCGGGCGTTGTGTGGTCAGGCCTCATGTATATTGCTGATTTGTGCCCTTACTCCTCAGGGCGTAAGGGCACACCCTCACCCTTACTCCGCACCCTTCAGTCTTCAGGCAAGAGCCTCCTGAAGAGCCCAAAGGCTTTTCAGGCTGTCGCCCCCAGACCCTGGAATGTTCTGCCCCCATCCCTCCATGTGGCCAACTCCTCTTTGAAAAAGCAGTTGAAGACGTTGTTATTTAGGAAAGCTTTTGGTTGATGGATTTTTTTCCCCTGTTGCTATTTATTTTATGATATTATTCTTATGTATTGCACCCTTTTTATGTATAGCTCTTTGTAATTTTTATCTGTGAAAAGTGCTTTATAAATCAATTTTGACTGACTTACTTACATATTTTGCTGTATTTTCACTAGAACACAAATGACATATCAGATGTTGAAACTGAGACATTTTACCAATTCATGGAAGATATTCTCTTTTTAAATTTGATAGCAGCAGCACATCTCAAAAAGCTTTGGAACAGGGTCAACAAAAGGCAGGAAATATAACATGTCAGTTACAGGACTGGATATGAAAGGAACAATTTAGAGAAACACAGCCTCTCAGATGTAAAAATGGACAGAGGTTCACCAATCTGTGACAGAGTCTAAAAATTGAGAACACGATTGTAAACGCGATCAAGAAATGTTACCGTCTTCTCTGAGAGGAGATATTCAAACCAAAGAACAGGTACTGTACATTAAAACACAACAAAAAACTATTGTGACATCACTGATTGTCTTTATTTTTTAATTAATTTTTGTCTCTTAAAAGCATCAATTTAGGCACCATTTAATCACTGGCACCATTTCAAAAATATCAGTGAGACATCCAAACGATACCCAACGCTAGGTAAACCAAAAAGGTATAAGCTCCAGTTAGTTTATTTCACGTCTACCCTCTTATCTTCCGATAAGCAACATAAGAGAACGTTTATATCCCCTTCCCCCTTACTATAAAAAATAGAAGTAAATATAAATGTTAATAAAAATGTGAGACAGTTTTTGTTTTGTCTGTTCTAGAATTTTTTTAACTCAAGGGGACATTAAGTGTTGTCCAAACACAGGAAATGATGGTAATATATCTTAACACTGGATGTCACGCACTATAAAACGGAAAAAAGAAGTCATTGGTGGTACAAAGGAAAACAATATTGTAAATATAAACTGCTCATATTTTGGCCACATGTGTTTTAGTGAGAAGGCATATTGTAGAATGTAGTATGAAATATCGTCTTTAACTTGCTTGAATGAAGAAAAAAGAAAACACAAACACACAAAAAGAAAACAGGCTCTTAACAAACTCGCTCGACTTTCCTCCCACACATTCTACTTCCAGTGATAAATGTGACAGAGATGATGATAGGAAACAGACATACAAGACAAAGACTAACAGCTCATTTTAAGGTAAAAAAAAACACAGTTTTCGTCATTTCTGTCTGATGAAAAACAAATGAAAGCATCATAAATAATACTCAATATTCTTTTCCATTTCTGCAGCTGGATCTTAAATGTTACACACTGGACCTTTAAGTTTTTTCATTTGTAATTTTGCACTGTGGTTTCACTCCCAAAAACTCATTAACATTTTGCATAAAGTGACTGTGTTATTTGTTTCAGCGGTGTGTAGCTTTGATAAATTCCACTTAAGCATGAAATTGTTGGTATTAAACAGAGACAAGTAAGAGCCCTAGAAAGCTGACATTGGTTTTGCATGGTGCCTATAAGGTTTGTAGTTTTATCTGCTGCTATGGCCTTAAGCTGAAGTATACATCACACATCTGAAAACTTTAAGGCTTTTGATAGGTCGATTTACCATTTAGGTTTCCCTGATTCACCTGTTTTTCTATCCAATTATATCATTCGGTGTTAAGTATCGGATATTATCTTAATCCGGAGGATATGGAGGTTGAGTCTAGTTCAGTTTAAGTCCCAATGTGACTGTTTTGTGTGAGTCATCAATACTTTAAGAAATGAAGGTCAGTCAATCAAAAAATACTCGAGAAATTTAAATGTGTCCCTAAATGCAGGCGCCAAAACTGTGAAATGCTTTCTCAGGTGCTGAAAATCGGCTAGTAATTCTAATAAACTGATCTTCTGCAGCAAAGGTAGCTCTTGGTCTTCCTCTCCTGGGATGGTCCCCATGAGATCCAGTTTCATCACAGCGCTTGATGGTTTTGGTGACTGCACTTGGAGGCACATTCAGTGTTCTTGAGATTTTTCAGATTAATAGGCCATTTCATGCATGTCTTTACTTAACGGTTTCTTGCCATGATGTGGATTTGTACAGTAGTTGTAGTAGCACTAATAGTGCTACTGACTCTGTGCCCACCCTTCCTCTGCACAAGACAACTGATGGTCAAAAGCACATCAAGGAGACAAGAAATGGCACAAATTAAGTTTTGAAAAGCCACAGCGATGAATTGAAAACCATTCTGGGTGAGTATCTGGTGAATGCAAAGCTGTCATAAAAGCTAAATGTGTCTACTTTGGACAGGCTGAAGTATAAAACATTCTCTGTGTTGTTTAAGACTTTTTCGTTTACTTTTAATTCCATACATCTTCTTTCACAGTTTGAGTAAAGGACAAGATGTGTCCAAACCTTTGACTGGTAGTGTCCATATACAAAACTAACCCTAATTTGAAGTTGCACACCATCATAAACATTACCTGTTGTGAGTTGCATGAGCAGAATTGGGGTGTGACTGAAACGTGTGGAGCATTTTCATCAAATCTCTGCAGTCATTAAAGCCATAATGATCTTGGCTCTGACTGAGAACAGTTGGTCTCCTCTGGTGATTATTGTGTTCACTGTGTGTTGGAAGGAAGGGAAATTGTACTTTAAATGATATGAGCACTGCTGGGATTTATATTAATGACGAGTTATTGTCAGAAGGTAAATTATTATCAGAGGTGCATAAAAGTTCATGTATATTTTAAACAACAGCATCTCATCAGTCTGTGAAACACTTAAACGCTGCACAAACTGTCAATAAAAGTTTCTATAGTCAATTTTAATTTTCTCTTTGTGAACACTCCTTGACACTAATTTATATTAATGGTGAAATAGTCATAGTTTAGAGGTGAGTGATAAAGCAAATATTAACTGTAATGGTGTCATATTTTTTTACAGTGGACACTTTTCATTTTGTCTTGACAGATTAATCTGGTTTCATTTTAATTAAATCACCTACAAAATGTTTCAATGTTACTGAATAAGAACTCAGTATCATTCATTTATATCATAAATAATATAAATAAAATATCAGTCATTTTGTTTATGTTAATTAAATATCATATCAGAACATTAAATTAAAATAAATAGAAAGAACAAAATAGTGTGTTTTTGTCTCATAACTTTTTGGGGTTTTATTTTTTTTACGTAATTTTCAACATGTTCTGTCATTTGTAACATTTTACATCTTTTTGCATAAAGAATCAAAATGAATAAAATGAAGATCAGTAAAATTGTCTTTTGTTTTGGTACATTATGAGATGCTTTTTATGATTGAGATGTCCATTATTATTATTATTATTATTATTACTATTTTGTGTCTTATAATACCATTTTCATCAGATAATCAGCGATTATTATTGGCGCTATACAAATAAAGTTTGATTGATTGATTGATTGATTTTGGATATTTCACTTTTTTGTCATTTTCATGTGGTTTTTGCATTCTTTGAGTTTTGTTTTAGGTGTTTGTTTTTTTTTTTAAACTTCGTTTTCATCTTTCTTCTGGAATAACTGACTACACTAGGAAGCACTGAGCGAGCACGCACCTCCACCAAGGCAGCTCAGTTTCTCTTCATAGTGAAAACCTAGAGTACAGTTATCATTTAAACCTATGCTTATTTCCCCTATAATGTTATTGCACCAAAAAGTAATATTTTAAATTTATTTTACCCTCATTGTTTGATTCTTTGACCATGAAATCTTACCATTAGCATTTAGAATTACATACTATAAGTCACCATTTCTGACTTATCCTGAAAATTTAATAAATGTCTGCTCAAAAAGTTTTAAGTTACGTTGTGAACAAACAAACAAACAGATAAATTAAAAATTTATTAATTAGTTAATTAACGCTTACAAAAACATAACCTTGTTGGCAGAGGAAATAAGCTGCAAATCAAAGAACCAAACCCCACATGTTACATCTTGAGTTGTATTTTGTTTCCATTTTTTTCAACGTGCTGTCTTTTACAATACTGTATTCAATTTTCATCTTGTGCATATTTCACCTTTTTTTGTTATTCTCATCTTTCTGCATTTTTTTTGTATTCTGGGCTGTGTTTTGCATCTTTGAATGTTTGACACCATCTCCATATTTCAAATAATTTAAAGTAGCTGTTTTCTTCAAACTTCCTTTAAAGCGAAACCTGTAAAACGTGACATTTATCAGGATAATTACTGATGTCATCTGCTAGAATAATGTTGGTTGTGATAACATTTTTTTATTGCTCAACTCTTGTGTAATTCTTGATAATTTTCTTATTTTCTTACATTGGAATCACTTGAGGCTTATTCGGATGTGCTCCATGGTGAAGACTGGTAGTAAGTAATGAATGAGTTTTAGATGCAGGGAACAAAATGCCTTCTGCAAATTGCAAAATAACTCTCATCCCATTATTGCACCTTATCGTATTAGCTAAGGAACTCTTAAGTAAGAAAAATAAGAGGCAATAGATAACAACAACAAAAAGGCCACCACATTTTTAGCATGCAATCAAGAACCTGCAGTAGGTTGCACTTATCTTAATTTCAGCTCTTTGTGGCTATTACAGTCCACAGGGTGCCTTTACACATGACAGAGTAATAATTATATTAGTATACATGGGGGATTGATTGCTACATACCAAAACATCAGACACCTAGGCGCACAAAAACACAAGCACATTTGGACCTATTCCCAGTCACAGAGTGGATTAATGGCTTTTGGCTGACAGTCAGCGCTTTGTGTGTCTGTGTAAATGTGTATGTTTCCTTGTTCCAGCCTCTTACCATATGGCTGAGCAGTTGTGCAAAATGCAAACGACTCTGTATGTGATGTATGGATTGGGGATGATAATCCTGCGTTATGAATGAGGAGCACAGAAAGTAATTTATGGTGTTTTCTTTGTGTCGCCTCCCCAGTACAATTTTTCCACAGCTCACTCGATCCAAACCAGACACATGACAGAGTATCCGTCTGTGTCGCTCTTCCTCTTTCCAGCAGAGATCCTTCTCTTCTGTCCTCTCACTTCTCACTCTACTCCCTCTGCTAAACACTATTTGTCATATAAATTTGTGATAATGGATCATGTTGTGCTGGATGGACACAGGATTCAGCACTGGAGGTTTGAAATAGTTGGCATGTCGAAACGATTACCATTGCAGATATTTTTCATAAACGTGTCATACATGGATTTTATGTCTCTGTGCATGAGAATGTGGGTCTGTTAGGGTGTCCAGTTTGAATGCGGGTCACGGGATCATGGTGGTAATAAGAACCATGGGGAGTTTGTTGGACATGAATGTGACTGAGAGGTACAACAGAACACAGGAGACAAATCACTAATACATCAAACTTTTCCCATCGTATATTACTTTTTATGAGACTCTCTTGTAAGGCTTTCTGTTGGAAACAAATGTGTCACTATTTAAGACTATTACAGAACATTTCACTGAGGGATCTGCAAGATTTGATTGAAACACCATCATTTTTCATCCAGAAAAGTAGCATTAAACTGCAAGCATACATTACAAATAAACATATGGCCACATATGGTTCTGTTTTGCTCATAACTAATCATACAAAATGAGTGACAACACAGCGGAAATAATAAAACTCAACATTATGTCAATTGTATGCTATGACTGATATGTATAGTGTGCCGATGTCCAGCCCCCTCTCCTTCAGGCTTTGGGGAAAACTGGATTACGGTTAATGGTACAAGACATCAAATTTTTAATTCTGCTTGAATTATACCATTATGTACACATATGTTTGTCTATTTAAAAAGCAATTTTAGGAGTCAAGAAAGTCAGTTTGTCACAAAGATAGTAAAAGGTTTAGAAAATTCGTGGACCTCATGTGATATACGTGAGTAAAACCAAAATGTCTACTCCTTTGTCATGTTAAACCTTGAGAATAAAGTAGTGAAAGAGGTCAAATTCATTTCCAGAAATTTCTCAGTACCTCTGAACACACTGTAGAGACAAAAATACGATGAGCTTGTATGAGTTCTATATCTGTACATTTTTACAATAACCTGCTACTTTTTAACTTGTAAGATTATGTTTAAAAGGTGTAACTGGCATAATTCAGTGAGGATAAGAAAACTGTCATTTGGTCCCCTGTAATGCAATTTTTAGGTCCCATTGGTCAAAACCAGAGGGGATGGGACTCAATAGACTGTAGCACTGGGTGACGACCGGTAAATAAATAATTGTGACATTTTTAGAAAAGGAGCTTACAATTAAACAGATGAAGCTTAAGCTTTGTCATTAGCATGATGTTTGCATGGTGTTTCCAACATATGAAACACAGCAGCTCAAACACTGTAAACTTGTTTGCTGTAACTAGTCAGCATGTATTTTAAAAATATTGCATCTGACTAATAAGTTAAGAACTTTTCATATCATGTGGTCAGACAAAAAGTATGACTCAATCAGAGGCGGATTGCACATGCTCACTGTTTCTCCATTTTTAATATAAAGCAGATATTTCCCTCCACTATGAAGTTTATTACTTTCCTGATCCATCTAACCAACCACCAGCTCATTGTTGAAAGCTGTCGAAGGGGTTGCACCTGCCGTGGGTTTGTGAGACTTATGAAACACATTCGGCTGTCTTTGGCTTGAATTGATTTGCCGTGACATCTGGATGCAATATGAGCTTCCAGACACATGCTGGTCAATACACTGGGATTGTCATGCACGGATAAACACGCACAAATGCATCCACATGGACATTCATCGTTCACACGACCATGCAATATGCCTCACACACAGATTGGCAATATTTTATTCAAGTTGAGAGCTCAATATCAATATCAAGAGCTGTGTTTGGGATGGATTCAATCAAGTGGCATCACTAAGAGGACACGTTTCAAAAAAAGGGTCATTTCTACACCCAAGAGCAGTCAAAAATGCAACCTAAGAAAGAGTGATATGATAGTGTATGGTCTAATAAGAAAAATGGCAATGTCAATCATTAAAATTTCAATTTTTGTGCTGAGCGAAGATGTAAGGGACCAGAATCTTGTTTGTGGATTTCAGTTATTAAATGACACAGAAAGACAAAACTGACATGAAAGAGCCAAAAAGCTAAAAAAAAATTATGGACAAACACAAAAACAACATTAAAAAATGCAAAGACTGGAACTGAACAAATGTAAAAAAAACACACACAAAAAAAATAAAGTCACCTATCAGATGGAAGAAAATGTAAAAGATTCAAAATACAAAAACAACATAAAGGAGTCAAAAAGAGACAAAAATCTTCTAAAATATGCAAAAACATTAAAGGAATGTAAAGGATGCAAAATTATGAACATGGTGAAAAAATGGGAGAAAATGGGATAAAATTTATTTAAAACACAGAAAAACAACCTGAAACATATGAACAGAAAGAAAAAGACAAAAATAATAATTTTGGGACAATGATTTTCATTAGTGATTAGCAATATTTAATGTATTCCTTTATGAAGTGTGAACAACATAAACAGTGCAAAGGCCTATTAGGCAAGACATCGTATGCAAAAAACATAATTGTGTTCAAAAAATAAAAATAAAATATTGCAGGCTGAGACTGATGAAAAACATTTGAATTAGTAATTACATTCATTCATTTTTATTGGATTGTTTTGTTCCTTTTTGTCTTTATCAGCTCAGTTTTGTTCAGTTTGTTGCTTGTCTTATTAATCTCTGTGCATTCTTCGTCTTCATCTTGTTCCTTGTCCTTCTCGTCCATGACTATTCTTTACTGTACTTTGGTTCATTTTGGGGGATTGGTTTGTTCCTTTTAGTGACATTTTTCAATTCTCTTAAATGTTTTAGTCAGTTTTGTTGCTTCTCTTGATTATTTTGTAAATTCTTTTTCTTTTGTTAAATTTTCTGACTTTCTTGATTTAGCATGTCTTCCACTACTGGATTTGAAGATGTGGATCAAAACAGACTCATTCACACAGACAGACATTATGAACGTGGTGCAGAAGACAACATGTTTTTAAACTTTTCTTTCAGCCACAGTAATGAGAAAAAATTGTGCTTA
>JAQQAE010015981.1:0-11893 GCA_029823295.1 Pseudamia nigra
AAACGCGCAGAATTCTGGAAAGGTGTGAAGTGGGCCCCGGCACGGCTCGAGCCGAAACGGCCCTAGTGTGAGTACGCCCTAAGAGAGCGAGGTAAAGAGGGAAGAGTTAAAGAAGGCGATAAAGAAAGAGGGAGAGAGCGAAGCTCAGTGCATCACTGTCCTCCAGCAGCTTAGGACTATGCAGCAGAACTGACCCTGAGCCTTACTGATCAGTTTCTTTCATCTAATCCTTCTGAATACTTCTGAACTCTACTGACATTTTACCACTGGTAGAACATGACAAATATTGTTTGTATTCAACGATTCTTATGATGTGATTTTTATGATTTTAAGATTTTCCCTTTTTGCAAAGATAATATCTATCTGTTGTCTCTTTTACTTCATGTGCGTCATCTTCGTGAATTGCTGATGCTTTTCAGTTGTGTCGATTCATTATAAATTTTCTCATTTAACTCAGGAGTCACAAATGTCATTATATGAATAAGGGATTGTTTCTCTAAAGATTTCTGTAACCACTGCACTCCCGATCTGTACTGGCCGACATGCAGACCATCTGAAATCACCAAAACACATGACTTGACTTGATTTTGTTAATAATTTGTAAACTAAACAACTTAATGACACTTGACAGCACAAACTGTACAGTTTGGTCTTTTGGTCATGTGTAGTGTGGACTGTAAAAAAAAAAAGGAGTTTGGGTGTTGGTACATACACTACAAACCACACAAATCACTTCATTAAGAACACTGGTCAGTCTGTGAAATGTTTTATAATTGGTTACATTCTACATACTCATTTGTTAACAGTAACAAATGCCACATGAAATATAATTAAATCTACTCGCTAATACTGCTTGTGCAATGTTTCATTTGTCAGCTGCTCATGTAAGCTAATTGAATGAAGTGTTTGTAGTGACTTCAAATGGACTATTTCTTGTTTTATTGCAATAGCATTGTTTCATAGGTATAATGTGACAATCTACTATAAGTGACCTTTGTTTTATTAGGAGACGAGTTCATCACCCTGGAAAAGTCAAAGGGCCACATAGCATGGACAGTTCAAGTGCAGTGTGTCACTTATAACGCTTCCTCACATTCATTGAGTACATTTTATATGTTAGTTTTTACACTGTGTGTGTCCGTGTCTTCTACCAGATCATCACTACTATTGTCATCTTGTACAAGGAGGATGGAGGTCATATGATCACTCAGGTGGCTCTATTACCAGCATTACACCAAAACTACATGGGTATGAACCCAAAAATGACGCCACTACATTTTGGAGGAGATTCTTTTGAGCACAATTAAAATGAGCAGACTTGGCATTGACATATGGGCTGTTTGTCCCATAAACAGACCTACTGACACACCAACAGACATAAAATGAAGAAGTGAGCAATTGCAGAAAAAAGGTAGCTGTGCCCTTGCTTTCACACTGGATTTCATTGTATTTTCCTGTATTCATTCCACCGCAGTTTCCCGATGCCATGTCAGCGGTTCTTTATGCTTTGGAGTGATTGGAACAAACCACACAGAAAAATGCCCCTTTTCTTTGTGGGATCAGGTCACGGGGGCAGCAGGTGAGCAGGGAAGCCCAGACTTCTCTCTCCTTCTCAAACTCACTGAAGATGGATTTTTACATGACGGATGCAATTGTAATTCAGTTCAGTATATGATTGTTACCAAGGCTATGACCATGGAAACTACTTGTTAAGTTTAATGTCATGATTAATTAGTCTCCTAAGACCTGAGTTGTTGTTTGATATGGATTTCTTATTTCTCTTTGATATTTGGGTTTACTGCAGTCTGCTAGGTAAAAATCTAGCATCATCTTTTGACATGACAAAAATTATGTCAACATTAAAATCAGCTTTGTGTGAGAGTGCAAAACTCTTTATTTCCACCCTGAACACAGCAGTTTTTTTCCTGACTGTTTTTGGATTCATTAATAACACATACAAACATTTTGCACATGTTTTGAAAATCACAGTGTTGTCCAGGCATGTGGACGCCAGGTCCCTGGAGGTGTTCATGATGCTCTGTCAGGAACTTGAACTGAACAATGTGGGCCTGAAAGCAGAAGATCATCTGAAAGTAAATGGGGTAATTCAAATAAATGAAAAAAACTATATATTTATTCCATTAAACTGTCTTCACTGGTGAAAGTAATGTCTAGATATAAATGTGAGTATTTCCTAATCTGGATGAACTCGTGTCGGACTCAGGCTCGTTGTTTTTTGGCCTCACATTCCAGATCGACCTCAGCATGACCCACACGACCTCTGCACTTTAACCCTGGTTTTAATGACCACATTGATATGTAACTCAGTGACTGACTGCTGGGGTGATGAGAAAAGAGAAACACACAACTCCCTGCTCAAAGGCACTGAGGTCAAGGTGAGGACATCATTAAATAGAATGTACACTGTGATGTGGAGGATTGACTAAAGGCTCAGAGGCTTAAAACGGTAACTCGCACAAACACACTCACATTAATTCACCTTATTAGCTGTGACGAGTCCATCGGTCTCTACATGACTGGAATTACTAACCTTGAATAGTCTTTTTTCCTCTTTTAAATTGTGTTCAAACTGACTGGAGACATGTTTGAGGTGGTGCTTCCTGATGAACACCACGTCAAATTCCCAAATCGAGTCGACATGAATGTCACCAACTACGTCAGAGTTAAAGAAGACTTAAAGCTGACGTCCTTCAAGATCTGCTAGTTCATCACTTTAATTCATATTTGTGCCAAAAATATTAAAGTCAATATAACTGTCACTGAAATGAGTCTGAAACAGCAGCTGCACGTGAATCATTTATGAGCAGAAAAACCAGGACAAGAATTTGAAGGCTTGAAAAATAATACAATGAAAAATTCATCCTTTCATTTCTCTCTTTTCACACATTTATTCCAATGCATTCTATCTTATTATTACAAAAAGATGCCGTAAGTGAAAATACTTGAGAAAGGGTTTTGCTATTTTACTGTACATACAGAAAACGCACTAAACTGTACATTGTCTTTTTTGTCACTTTTTAATGAGTTAAATGCAACAATGCAATTTGAGATGAACCCTGAGTAAATATGAAGATCAATATGATATACGATAAATATGAATATGGAAATGAACAACAAAGAAAAGAAACAAGAGCATGAATCCATGGCCCAAGACACATCAAATGTTTACAAGAATGATTTTTAAACAAACAAGTTCATAACACGTAAAGTTGAAAATAACAACACAGAATCTTTCATTGTCACAAAACTTTCCTCTCTTTAAAGTTTCATGTCATTTTTCTCAACTAGAACATTCCGCTGATTATTTTTCCAACATATCGTAAAGTGATCATGTTTCATGTTTTACAGGTAAAAGGTGATTAAAGTTTACAACAGTCATGTTGACTTTTCTTTTACAAAAGTATCACAAATACGGGGACATTATCACATTATGTTTTTGTTAAAATAACAGGTTTTAGTTTCATTTTACATCAGCTTGATTTGAATATTTACATTTCACTTTGAAGTAACTTTTACATTGTTTTCATCTTTTCATACAGTGAAAACCACGTTTTTTCTCCTGTTTTTTCATGATTATTTCTCGTAATGTCGACAGAGATGTTTGTAATCACTTCAGTATTTCATTAGATTTCTATGATGTGGCAAAAGTTCCATTAAATTGGTATATTTGACGCTGCTTCTGTTTGTCATTTATGGGGGATTTTTTATCCACTGTGTTTCATGTATTACTTTATCTCTTGTACTATTAAAAATGCTTTTGTCCCATAACAACCCTTGTCCTTCACTTGTTTTACATTTACATTTCTGTGAACAAACTACATTTTTCTTCATTCACTTACTAGAATTCAATATTTAAATGGTGTTTTGTAAAACATTTAATCAGATGTCCTACATTATTATTTTCAGACTTTACATTTTATCCAGACTCTGAATCGCATTGTGTTTAGTAATGTTACGCCACTCGCGGGGAATTTTTCCACGGTTGTTGAATTTTAAGTTGTAATATTTTTCCAGGTTTTGTTCGAAGTGACAGACAAACCACTGCCAGTATTTCAACTGCGACTCATCAGCTGTGATGCTCCAGGTGTTATATGGATGACCTGCATCTCGGTACCTTTTAAAGAGAAATGACTCATCTGAACCAGGAGGGAAAAATTCTGCATTACTTGCAACCTGTGTTGTGCAAAACTCAATACTCATCTCATTTGTGTTTCTGTAGTGAACACCAGTGACTGAACCTGATCGATGAAATGGCACAGTATGTTCAGCAGGCGCATGCTCTTTCAATGTGATTGTACAAACAGCTGCACAGAAAGGACACGTTTCCCAGCAGCCATCACACAGCTGCTCAATGAGGCTTTGTTCAGGTTGAAATGTGAATTTTTTCATCTGATCCAGTGAGAGCCTCCTCATCTCCGTCATGATTGGTTTAAGGCCCTTCTCAATCTCTTCTTTCAGAAAGTCAAAATTATTTTTATCGTTGAAGTTCTGAGAAGGAATTGGGACAAATTGCAGCTCACTTCCCAGTGAACTGGTGAAAACCTTAAGCCACATGTCTGTGTTTCCTTGTTGGGTTTTGACTTTTTCTGTGGCATTGGACAAAGCTTGACTTATCTGCTTGTGGATGTTTTCAACATTTTCCCTCAGTATACTCATTGCCTTCTCTTTCTGATCTTTGTGGACATATTTTTCTACTTTCTCTTTTATGAACATCTCCATATATTCTTTTGGTTTGTTAATGTATGTGATGTAATCAGTAAAGTCTTCTTTCTCTGCCAAAGACTTCAACACATGTTTCTCCAAGTTCAACTTGTTTCCATTGAATGCTGGGAAATTACACTTAATCTCTCTAGCAAGGTCAATGGCGGTGTTGTTACAGACGGCTTCAGTGATGGGAACTTTCAGTTTTTCACAGATGAGTTCTCCAAGTACAACAGCAGATGAGTTTCCTTGGCAGAAGCTCCTGAACACAGTGTAATATTCACTTCTCTTACTTTCTAAATAAGTCTGTGCATCATTGTTCTCTCTGAACTTTTGATGAGACTCTAAAAGCCAACGCTCTGCTTTGTTGAACACGTACAGTATGAGGTCAACTGTAAACTCCTTCTTCAGAGCATATGTCTGCTGAGACTGAAAAACTGACACTTGTTTTACATCTTGTGCCACTTCATGCCAGTAGGTTGGACTGTAGCCATGTGCTGCTACAGGTTTCTCCTTAATCTTGTCAATGGACAGTTTTTCAACATTGTGAATGAATGATTTGATGAGTTTGTTGTCTTCATGAGGAAGAGAGGTGCGGTGCAGAAGATGTTCTTTTGCCTTGTCTTTCACAGCTTCAAGCATCCTGCTTAGCCCTTGTTCTTGTTCATATTTGGTGAAGGAAACATAACATTTAAAATCTCCACATAGTGATATGTTTTTGTAGTTGGTGGAGTTTTTTGATGAATGAATCATAGACCATTCAAGGCCAATCGCCATGACGGCTTTAATCTCATCATTCTCCAAGTTGATGTCTTCAATTGATTTTGTATTTTTGGTTAATTTACTAACCAAGTCTTTCCAGACAGAGTTAAAGTGTCGTTCAAGTTCTTTTTCATCTTTTGCTTTGCCTTTTAAAGCATGAGCAAGTTTTTTGCTGTTTTCCAGCAGCTTGTCTTCGAACTGTTCTTTCTGTTCATCAGGCTTTTTACAAGCTTTCTTCTGTTCAATCACCTCATCCAGTTTTCTTTTGACTCCTTTCACCTGCTCCTCATGAAACTCTTTGAATTTGTTTTGAAACAGTCCTCTCCACTGAACCAGCATTTCTTTGTCTTTCTCATCGTCAAAATATGATTCCATTGCTGTGTTGACATCTTTATATTTTTGTGAAATTTCTGTGTAAATATCACTGAGCTCAACCTTGATAACTTTTCCATTTTTGATTCTATTATGAAACTGTTTTTCAATGGTCAACATTTCACTCCTCAGTTTCCAGGTCCAGTTCCCATACTGTTCTTCGAGTTTTCTGTAAATTGCAATTTCAAGTGTGTTTTTGAAGCTGAAAACAAAGTTTTCATTCATCAGTGCCGTCCACAGGTCCTGGATTTTGGTTTTGAGCTCAAACAGAGTCACTCCAGCAGACGGTGAAGCTTTAGACAGGATGAAGCTTTTCAGGTCTTGGATACACTCGCTGTAATCTGGATTTGGAGGAGCCATAGGTGGACTTCCCTCCCACAACTGAGCAAAGTATTTCACATCTTTTTGCACATCAAATGCAATGACATCACTGAAACATTCAGCTTCACAAACCTCCTCTTTGGCAGCTAGTCTGGTCATTTCATCAAGTTTTTCTTGCAGGCGTCTCTTTCCATCCATGTTTTTCTCCACAGCTGCAACATCAGTGACATTCTGATGAACAAACACACAACTTGGAGAAAGTTTGACTTTCTTCATTCTCATGAAAGCCTGAACAACAATCTGCAGAACATCTGACATCTCAGCTGGATTTTCTCCAAAGATGTTGATCAAAGTCATGTTTCCAACACCAACAACAAATGTTGCCAGTTCATTGTCATGGTGAAGAGTGGAGGTATTCTCCAACTCTAGAGCACGCAGTCCCTCAGTGTCCACTACAAGAATGTAATCAAACTTAAAGTCTTTGTTTGTCTCCTGTGATAATTTGACCAGCTGCATGAAGGCTCCCTTGGTGCATCTACCTGCACTCACTGCAAACTGGAGTCCAAACATGGCATTCAGCATTGTTGACTTTCCACTGCTCTGTAGGCCCAAAACTGACAAAACAAATACTCTCGTGTCTCCCAGTTTGTTTTTGACCTCATCTAAAACACTAGAGATCCATGTTAAAGGCACATGACCAGCATCACCATCCATCAGCTCCATTGGGTGTCCTGATATCATCAGCTCAGCAGCCAGCTCCGGGTATTTAGACCAGTCACTCTTTTCATGCTGTGTTGGTTTCTGCAGAAGCTTATGGGCTTCATAGATCTGTCCCATTTCTCTGAAGATGTGCTCTAAACCAAATGTTGATGACTGCAGTTTTGCTGATATTTGTTCAAGCTCAGTTTTTTGGTTTTTTAACTGATCTGATTTGTCATGTTTCTTCTTCAAAGTCAAAACCTCTGACCACTTTTCATCATATTCTTGGAGAATTGAAGAAAGATGGTCAGTGGAGAGCTCATCTACTAAGATCTGAGTCCATTTCAGGAAGTACTGTCTCTGTGTTGGAGGCAAAGATGAGAGACTTTTAATGAATGACTTCATCACTTCACTACAGGAAGCGGCGCATTGTGCTTCTCTGATTTCCTTCATTTTATTCTCCTTTACACATTTGTCATCCTCTATTTTTCCTTCGAGTCGATACAGTTCTTTGTTTACTTTGCACCACTCATGCCACAGTTTGCCTTGACAAGGAACAAACGTATCTTTGATCTCTGAAACTTCCTTTCCTTTAAGCAGGTCCTTTACTCTCATAGCAGCAGACTTCCCCTGTTGACAGAGTTGATCATCTTCATCCACTCTGATTCCACGGACGTTGGCCATGGATTCAAGCTGAAATGATTCATGTGGAGCGGACAAAATCTTCCTAATGATTCTTTTAACCTCTTCAGACACATCTGCCAGGCCTCTGTCTTTAAGACCCATTATGTACTGTCCCTTTATTTGCTTAACTGCATCAACTTTGTCGCCAATGAGACAAATGAAAGGTTTTGTAGACTTGAAAAGTGCTGAGATCACTGGAAAACTTTCATGTTTTTTATCCAGTGTTGGTACAAGTACAACAGTGACTGAACATTTTTCTGTCAGGATGTTTCTCTGTTTTTCACTTGACAGAGCATCACCATGAAGGTTGCAGAAGGCAACACAGTCATTGAAGGCATCATTGGGTTTTCCAGCAGGACAGTACCAGGCAATCTCTGCTACACCGTCCAACAGATGGTGAGACTTGGTGCTGCCTGGACAGTTTCTGTGGAAGAAGGTGTCGTGACGGTTGTTGATCAAAGTGTTGATCAGCTGAGATTTAGACACTGACAGTGAACCCAGGCGGAAAAATGACACCATGGGGGTCTCGGCTGTACAGATTGGCATAGTCTTCATGGTGATGACCTTTGAATTACTTTCAGTTTTCTTCCAGGTTTTCTTTATTTGTCTGAATGTCCACAGAGGACATTCAATGTCCATAGTGACTGGGTCAGGAACAAGTAAAGGTAAGGCGTACTGACACTTTGATAGCTTTGTGACCATGTTCTGCTTTAGAAAACTGTCTGAACAGTGAAATACTGCCATCTGAACATCTAATGGATGCATATTATTTTGTGTTGACTCATCAAGGTCTGAACTTTCGCTGCAGATATTATATAAGTCCAAGTCATCTCTTTCATGACTGTCAGACACAGAATCAGACTCTGAACAGCTCACCTCATCCCTGTCCTGATTTACAGGAATATATCTGGCTCTGTAGTCTAACATCATCAGCTTTTGAAGGAAACTCTCTGCTACATGTTTCTCACATGTGTTGTCATCATGGTGTTTTACCGTTATTTTCATAAACTCTTCTGCAGTTAACTTGTCTTCATATTTATCCTGAAGATGAAGTCGGCTCAGTAGTGTCTTGGTTTCTTGTTGAAGCTGCATTTTCTGGTTCTGTAAATAACAAAATGCTGAAATGTCAGAAAGTGAATGTAAATGAATTGATTTTTCTCTTACATTATCCTTATTCTCATATATTATTTTAAATACTTAAAATACTTACATAAAAACTACTACTAATAGTAATAATAATAATAGTAATAATAATAATAATAATAATAATAATAATAATATCTTGATGTTTGATGAACTAATCATTTGATTCAGAATCTTGTGAGATAAATTTAGTTTCTTACCATCTCTTTGTTTCCATACACATCTGAGGCACCTTTAGGAGAAGCATAATCTGCATAAATGACTGATCCTTGTGTTTCATTGTAGGGTTATTTGTGATATACTGTCAATATTTCATGTATAAATATGAATGAACAATGGTTTTAACAACCTGTCTTGTTTTCTGCAGACTGTATTTCAGAGTCTTCTTCCTCTATTGTCTCATCATTGTGTTCAACATCACCAGGTGCATTGGCTGGATCAGACTAAAACACATCAAGTAAAACTTCATAAGAATATATTTTATTATATAAAATGTGAAAAATTAGGTTATGCAAGTACAGCAGTTTAACATCACAAATACTCCAATATAAAGAAACTAAACACGCACAGGTTTGTATCCAAAAATCCATATTCTCAGTATCATCCTGTTAATATCAAACTACTGATTTTAACAGGATCCCTGACCCTTTCATGATACAAGCAGTAACACTACCTATTGCAAAAGCTGACAGCTTGTAGACAAGATTCAAGTAAAAATCCTTCACACACTGTCAAGTTATTTCTTGCCACAAGCAGTAGCACCACCAATTGAAAATCAATGGCACATGTGTCCCGAAGGTTGACAAGATGGATCCATCCATCTTCTTGCCCTGAACACCTCACCAGGGAGGCGTCCAGGAGGAATCTGGACCAGATATGCAAGCCACCTCATCTGACTCCTCTGGATGTGGATGAGCAGTGGCTCTACTCTGAGCCCCTCGTGGATGACTGAGCTTCTCACCCTATCTTGAAGGAAGAGCCCACCACCCTGTGGAGGAAACTCATTTTGGCCACTTGTATCCTGGATCTTGTTCTTTCGGTCATGAACCAAAGCTCATGGCCATAGGTGAGGGTAGGAATGTAGCTCAACTGGTAAATCGAGAACTTTGCCTTTCGACTCTGCTCCCTCTTCACCTCACTGCAGATGCTGCATCTATCTGTGTGTTGACCTCCTGCTCCATCGTTCCCTCACTCGAGAACAAGACCCCAAGATACTTGGACTCCTCCACTTGAGGCAAGACCTCATCCTTGACCCAGAGGGAGCACTCCACACTTTTCCAGTTGAGGACCATGGTCTCAGATTTGGAGGTGCTGATTCTCGTCCCCCCCACTTCACATTTGACTTCAGTGAACCAATGATGTGAGAGCTGCAGGTCATGACCTGATGAAGCCAAAAGAATCACATCATCTGCAAAAAGAAGAGGTCTCATCCTGAAGTCACCAAACTGGGTCCCATCAATGCCCTGGCTGAACCTAGAAGTTTAACATAAGAATTATGAACAGAATCGGTGACTAAGGGCAGCTCTGGAGGAGTCCAACTCTCACTGGAAATTAGTTTGACTTACTGCTAGCAATGTGGACCAAGCTCTGACATGGTAATACAGTGATCGAACACCCCCAATCAGTGTGTTTCATGCCCCATTCCAGAAGCACTCCCCAAAGAACTCCCTGAGAGACATGGTCAAATGCCTTCTCCAAGTACACAAAACACATGTAGACTGGTTGGGTAAACTCCCATGCACCCTCCAGGACTCTGCAGAGACTGTACAGCTGGTCCACTGTTCCACAGTCAGGATGAAAGCTACACTGCTCGTCCTGAATCTGAGATTCAACTATCCGACAGATCATCTTTTCCGGTACTCCAGAATAGGCTTTACCAGGGAGGCTGAGGAGTGGGATCCCCTATAGTTGGAAAACTTTTGGTCCCCCTTCTTAAAGATGGGAACTACTACCCTAGTCTGACAATGCAGAGGCACTGCCCCCGATGACCATGCAATATTGCATTGGCGTTTCAGCCAATAAAGCCCCACAACATCGAGAGCCTTATGGAACTCTGGGTGGATGCTATCGATGCCTGGGACCTTGGCACTGAGGAGTTTTTTGACCACCTCAGTGACCTCAGCCCCAGAGATAAGAAAACCCACCCCAAAGTCCCAGGCTCTGCTTCCTCAAAGAAAGGCATGTTGGTGGGATTGAGGAGTTCCTCGAAGTTTTTCAGCCAGGGGTCAGCAGCACCCCATCTCCACTGTACACAGTGTTAATGGTGCACTGTTTTCCCCTCCTGAGATATCAGATGGTGGACCAGAATTTCCTCAAGGCCATCCAGAAGTCATTCTCCATGGCCTCACCAAACTCCTCCCACATATGAATTTTTGCCTTGACAACCACCAAAGCCACATTCTGCTTGGCCTGCTGGTGTCCATCAGCTGCCGCTGGAGTCCCACAGGCCATGAAGGCCTGACAGGACTCCTTCTTCAACTTGATGGCGTCCATCACTGCCAGTGTCCACCAACAGATACAAGGGCTTCCGCCACACCAGGCAGTGACCACGTTATGGACACAGCTCTGATCAGGTGCCTCAGCAATGGGGGTGCAAAACAAGGTTCACATGGCCTCAGTGAACCTGCCTCAATGGCTGAAGCTCTGCTAGAGCTGGGAGTTGAAGCTCCTTTGGACAGGAGACTGTCAGATGTTTCCAGACGACCCTCACAATATGCTTGGATCTGCCAGGTCTGCCCAACTCACCACCGGGTGGTGATTGGTTGACAGCTCCACTCCTCTCCTCACCTGAGTGTCCAAGGCATGCAGCTGTAAGTCCAATGATACAACCACAAAGTTTATCATCAAACTGCAGCCTAGGGTGTCCTGGTGCCAAGTGCACATATGGACACTCTTATGTTTGAACATGGTGTTTCTCATGGACTGTCCATGACCAGCACAGAATTCCAATCACAAAGCACCACTCAGGTTCAGATCAGGGGGGTGTTCCTCCCAATCACATCCATCCACATCTCAGAAGAATGTGAAGCGCTGGAGGTAGGGCGGGTTGTCCAGGAGCCGAAGGGTTAGCGGTTCAAATCCCAGCTTCTCATGTCCACAGGCCAAAGTGTCCTTGAACAAGACACTGAACCCCACATTGCTCCCAGTGAGTGCCACTGGTGTATGAATGTGTGTGTGGCTGGGTGAATGG
>JAQQAE010015982.1:0-11893 GCA_029823295.1 Pseudamia nigra
AACCTATGCCAGATCAAACATGCGAATCATTGGTATTTCGCTGTGGCGACCCCTGAGGGGAGCAGCCGAAAGTAGAACAACAACATCTACATACGTTATCTACATACTGGAGTCAAGATAGTTTTCTTTATCAAAATTACATTAAATAAAGAAGTCAATCCAATGGCAGGCAAAAACAAACAATGTGTGTGCACAAGTGTTTTCTTAAATCTTCTTGAGCAAGAACGGTCTATAGGAAGCCCTCATCTTATTAGGCATTCCACAAAGACATGATCAAATATGAACTGGAAAATAACTGTGATCTGACCCTCATTTGTAACGTCAAGTAGCAGTCTAAAAATATAGGTATAAAAAATGGTTATAAAATAGGTATGAAAAGATATATATACATCAGTTAAGACAGGGACAGACAGAACATGATTCATTTTTGACTATAGATTAACATTCATCACAGTGTGCAGCTTTAGTCTGATTTGTAAAAAGTCTCAGTGCTCCAAAAAGTGGGAGTACAGAAACTAAAAGCAGCTCAAGTTCTCTAAAAAAAAAAAAAAAAAAAAAAAAAACCCGAGGGACTAGTCATGAAAGCTAATCATCAGATCAAGTTTGGGATTTTATGAAGGGCCATTGTTTCTGTTCAAATTGATATACTGCCTAGCCCCACATCAAATCCGGAATACACAGCTAGACAAGTGTTTCTTTCCAAATAATTATGGAAAACAGTGGATGAAGTGACATTAATGAAAATCCTTTTGTGAAATGAGCCCCTGTATGTCTAATGCTTTTTAAGCCCGCTGACTGGTATTTTTTCCTAGCACACTGGCAAGAGCTCATCACTTTTCAATTACCAAAGGGTATTACTTTGCATTGAATCATTTTATTCTCATGATGTGCCTGCCTGTGTTTAAAGTCTTCTCTTTAAAGAGAACAAGCTTGTTGACAGAATTTGGAAAAATGCTTGAAAAGGGCTAACCACAGTACCGCAACACACAGAGGCTCCATGTGGAAAATGCACGGGGGGGGGTATCTAAACTCCACAGTAAACACCAGCATCTCCACCCTAAACCGCCAACATCTTCTCCGGTAGGGCAGATCAAAGACGCATGCACTCACAAACTTATCAATGCACAAAAAGACTAGTGCAGCACTGTGGAGAACTAGGCTGTAAAGGGGATTGCTGCTTTTTAGAAGCAAGTGTTTTGAGTAGGGGAAAAATAAATTCTGAATAATTTTCAATACAAACATGTGGCTTTTAGAGATATCAG
The DNA here is from genome assembly GCA_029823295.1 of Pseudamia nigra. NCBI lineage: Eukaryota > Metazoa > Chordata > Actinopteri > Kurtiformes > Apogonidae > Pseudamia > Pseudamia nigra. Next base: position 1,263 of record JAQQAE010015982.1, read on the forward strand.
AAGATGAAAAAAAGCATGCATTACGTTTGCCTTCCCTCTTCTCAGAAATCCACAAGGGTGAAAGGATACTGTGCCTCTCCCACCGAAGTCAGTTGCTGAGCACTTTAAGTGTGAGAATGTTTTTTTTTTTTTTTTTTCCGCCAGTTTCACAAAAAGACAAGTGTACCAACTGCATGTTGTTTACATGTGAACACTGGCTGCCATTCATGTAGCTACTGAGGAGAGAGAGAAAGAATATTAAATTCAGTATTAGAATTAGCATAGTAGTGTCGAATTTCAAGTCACTTAAACTGAGATTCCCATTGTTTACCACAGAATGATTAATGCCCAAATTAAAGTCACTGTATTGTGAATTTAGCAAATGCACAAATGAAAAATTAGGCACAAGTGCAATACTTTATTACAAGAAAAAATAAATCTCAGCTGCTGAGGAATTATTCTCTTTTCTTTTTAACAGTTGCAGAGACAGTCCAAGAATCTGTTCTGTTGTTAACTCCGGAGATTGCTGCTCTTGGCACACAAAGCCTTCATCTGGATAGTGTCGCTCTGAGGATTCAAGTCTTATTTTAATTGACTGTCACTCATAGGATGCGGTCAACAGTTTCACCAGGATTTTTGTAGATTCCTTTATAATATTACTGACAACAAATCAATAAACACGAATAGGAGTAGTAGAAGAGATTTCCTTTCATTAACTATAGCTGTCAATTTGTCCTTTCTTAAAATTAACCTTGGTCATGATTCCTCCTGCTGGCTGTCACAACAAGCTACATTCTGTAGTTGGATTCGTAGTCATTTAACTTTCTACGCGGAACACACAGCATGTGATAAATAATAATAGGGTTTAGACATGATAGATGAAGTTCAATGCTAGTTTACTGTCTTTATTTCATTATTGATTGTGCTTCCTAGAATGTGTTGATTAAAATAATATTACTTCTGCTTATTTTTCTGAGAGAAAGATCCATCCAAATCAATGCTGATATACTCCCCTATTGGCCCATTTTATGCAACATTCATGCTGTGATTATTGAGGGCAATTGCGACTGCAATGTGTGATTCTGATTTGTTGATTGTTCATTTCCTTGATTGCCAAGGAAAATACACATATTACTGTCAAGTCAAACATGCACACTAGCAAAAAAAAATACAACACCTTACAATATACAGTACTTTGCACACTTTAGGCACTTGGTTTTGTTTTAGCAGATTATAATGACTGTGAACATGCATTCTCTCAATGCAAAAACATTTCAGTTTCTTCACAATGAAGTGTAAATAAAGTGTGAAGTGTTACCTTCCTTTGTACTTACAATGTCTTGAACAATTTTCTCAGTAAATATAAGATCTAGTGACTTAAATCGGGTTTCACTCAGCAGATGTCAATATAGTTTGTTCTACTACTTGCCACAGGAGTGGACGTCACACTAAATATGGATTTTTGCCTGTTGAAGCCATTTAATTGTTCAGATTTATTTGTGTTTATACTTTGCACATGTTCTTGTACTTTTATTTAAGACCCTACAAAAACATCGAACCAGGATGTTTCTGGATGGATGTTTCCAAGTGAAACTCCCCGTATGAATTTTAGTGTAAAGTTTGTGATTTCTGCGTGCTGTCTAGTTTTGTTTGTACTGTTACTTTTCAGTTATATATATGCATTTCAAAACATTTCATATTTGAAAACTTTGGACTTACTGCGTGATAATCCAGAGCTAGAGTGCATGTGAGTACTTCATATTGCAGTAGGACAAATTTTGCACATCAGTACCTATCACTGTAAAATACTACAGATAAAGAGTCACTCAGATGATCAAATAAATACCTTTGGGCTAATTTCCTCTAATGACAAGCTGTTACTAATGTTAACTATGGTTCTTTCCTTTCTGTACTTGGCTGCTGTGTGCAAAGCAGTAGCAGCATAAAGAACATGTCCACAGGCACCCTATGTCAGCCGGCTGACCTACTTTATTCTCTGTAAGGTCTCACAGCTCCCTCAAGATCCCCTCCACAACAAAGACACCATTTTGTCTTCATTAGATCCAGAAAATGTCATTGCTAGCAGTTTGTCTACAAATGATATTAGTTTTGTTTACAATGTGTTTACCGCCTGTAATTCCAAATCAGCTACACAAATAAGTAAATGAGGAATGATCAAATGAGCATGAGCTAATGAGTATTGCAGATTGCGGAACAGAGGTAAAGCCATGTGCACGACTACCTGAAAATGTAATTGGAATAGTCTGTGGGTAGCAGAGAGGGTGAGCCCTATGAGATGTGTTCACTGACACTTTGTATCCCTCTGTTGGTCCCTATGCCCATTAACATTCACACCGTGCAGCTGCAGCTTTTAATCATTAATACATTATAAATTAAATACAATTACAAACCATGATCAATGATGGAGTTTTAATTACTGCTAATAACTGACCATCTGCCCGGAGGCTGAGGGTAAGAAAATGGCACCAAGATGCACCCTCAACAATGCACCCAAAATGTTAAGCAGACCCATGAAATGCCTGAGTTAATTAAAAAGTCCCATTAAATTGGCCCACCCAAGCCAAGAGGGTTTGAAGCATGGCAGAATGGTAATTGGAATCCATATCTACAAGAATACCTTAGTGTGGCCCCAGATGAAATGCCTGTGATGTTACAACTGCCCTCTTTTCCTGGTGGAACAACAAGCCGGGATAACGACTGTAAAACACTAATATATTTAAAACAATGGCAGATTGCTGATTATGCCATGCGGGTTTGTCTTAAATAAACTGATTATTTCTTTTCCTATTATTAATGTATTGGTAGCTTCATAGCTATTAAAAAATACCTTTTACACAGGTTACTCCTCTTTTCTGCATCTGCACTACTTTTTAAGGTTTACTGTCATGTTTACCTACAGTTAGTATTTTCTTTAGTCCTGCTATGGTCTGACAAATTTGAAAGAATGTATTTATAGCAGAAAGTTATGGAGACACATCCCTTGTCATTTGTTTATGGGCTATGAACTGTATGCATAATTTTAATGATACATGACATTCAATACAAATCCAACACATCGCAGCATACAGTCATCAAAATCATTGCTCATGATGGTTGTGCACTGAAATGTGTTAATTTACCATCATACTGCATTAAATGCGATTGTAAATATGCAGCATCCGTTAACATTAGCAGCTCTTCGACTTCTCCCTTCATCAAGGCCACTCAGTAGGTGGGAGACTGCCCAACCAAGTTTGCAGTTGTGTGCCATAATTACTTTGTCTAAACACAGGGGGGGAAAAAATCTGTAAAAATGCTTTGGACTAGTTCACACTGCCAGAGCTGAGGGAGTGATAATGATGTTTACTTCAATTCTTTCTCTGTCTTTGACTGCTGCTCATTTTATGTCTCTTTCCCACCATTTCTTGCATACACAACCATTCCTCTTACATTTTGCTGCCTTATTTTCAAACACTCACGTGAAGACAGCAGCTATAGCTCCATCATGATAAGCAGGGGGTTGAAGCAGCAGGGGACATGCCAGAGGGTGTGTTTCTGAAACATGTCTTGACGACTAAGGCCAGATTGGGCTCGGAGGGGGAAAGAAGATGCTTGCTCTTTGAAAGCCTCCACAGTGTCTGGAGATGTGGTCCTTACAGCTGTGGAGCTTGTTATCCATGAAAAAAAACACTACTCAGATGGGGCTACATGCCTTTTTCTAAACCCACACATACTTCTACTTGAATGGTTGTTCATCTTCCTATGTCACATACAGTGAAATTATGGAAGATATTCATATTCAAATGTTTGCCATGTTCTAGTTTGGTGTTTAACCTACATTTTTCAAAAATGATATTGTGTTAACCAGGAGAACAGAAGTTTCATCTGTTAAGTCTCTAATTAAAAATAATCACCTCTTACATTCTTTGAGTTAAATCGTGATTTATTCAATCCTGATGAATGAAAGATGTCTTATTTTGTAAGTTGTCATCATTCTTAATTACTGATAAACGTTTTAAAACATATTTGAATTCTGAGTAAATACGTAGCACATTAACAGCAATTCATTTAAAGTTTCCAGCTCACACAGATTCAAATCCAGAGGGGTGTGTATTAGGACTCATGACACAAGCACAAACACTAGAACACTTTACTGAAGACACACTTTTATAGCTTTTAGCACAGGTTGACCTGGGCATTTATTTCTTTTAATTGTTTAACTGTATTGTATTCTCGTCTCATGTGTTGTATTTATTTATTTGTATTATATTTCAGTATAGTTTTTAATTGTTTTAGTGTATTTTAGTACTGTTTTATAGTTTTATGTTATTTAGTGTTGTGTGTGTATTATTGCATTGTTATGTGGCTTATTTTGTATTTTTTTCATTTGTAGTTTAACTTGTAAAGTACTTCGAGCAGCATGAGTTGTTGTAAATGTGCTATATAAATACATTTGACCCTGACCTTGAATTACATTAGAAAAGCTATTTTGTGTTGATGGTGATGGGAAGTGAAAACTTTTTTCTGCTGTACCTACATATTTTCAAATCCATTGTTCACTTACATATTAAGGGCATGGTTTTTCAATTTCTGCTACACTGAAGACCACTGAATGATGATGATGATTATGAGATAATGCTGACCTGGCACAAGTGATATCGGCATCTGTGGTTTAGATATTTCTTTCATGGATAATTGTCTTCAAGTCCATCAACCAAATTACTCTGGTCGAGCACAGAATCTAGGACACCTCCAGAGGAAAACTGCAGCAAGAATCCCCTTGCACACACCATGCGACATTTATCCCTTTGCCACCTTTACATTGAAATATGGCCTCAGAGACAAACATACATACCAAGAGGTCCAATTGAAATGACATAGAAAATCAACAATTGCAAAGGTGATATTTTTAGAGCCATGTTCCTCTGCTGGGCAAGCACATAGGGATTTCTGAGTGATTGCCCATCTAAATAATGCAAAGTGTGTTCTCCTTTGCAGCCAAGGGCCCCAGATGCAAAATGACTTGGATGAAAGGAACAGCTGATGAGATGTTTTGCCACAAAAGTCTTTCCATGTTTCCCGTTTCATATTGTGTTTAAGTGGTCTCAGTGTGGGGTGGAAGCCTTTGCATTTCACATAGCCCATGTTGAAAGAAGGTACTTTTTGAATATGCAGCTGTCACAAATCTAGATGAAATAAAGAGAATACATTTCAAGTATATCTGAATTAATTGCATGATACAGTGTCAACCAGAATCGGATTTCCAGTTTCATTTATTACCCATGTGAGGGACAAAAGCAGAAAAAGGCAAGTTAAGGCTTTGAAAAGTGGATCAAAAAGGTTTATCTGCACAGAAGGTAAACAGGGAGGAGATTGGTAACTGTGCCAGTAAAATTAAAAACCAACTCACTGATTCCAAATCCTCATTTGTCTGAATAATTGAAAGAATCTAACTGTGGCAGAATCAAAAAGAAAGTTCTCCTCTGTGATTAAAAGAAGGGGCTTATGCATGCTTCACATTTCCAAATAACTTTTGAAGGACTAGAGATTATGGAGATGCAACAACACAAGTGTTCAGCTTTTTTTTAATGGAGCTCATGATCAAAGAAATCCTGCTAGAAGCTGTACAGGTATTTTATCGTGTTGTTAATATAAACTATCAAAGGATGATTTTCCTTGTTACAAGGGCTGTTCAGTTGTGCAACATACACAGTATATAAAAACAATTAATGCATGTACCGATTACAAAGCTTGAATATGCTTGAGAGTGAACCTTTTATCACATAACTCAGAGCAGTTGCATTATATCACTGTACAGCAATTCAATTCAAAGTACTGACACACAGAGGCTGATCTGAATTAGTTTCAGGATGAAGCTGAATTGAGAAACACCACGCTGCCACTCCAAAATAAGCTGCAAGCTGACAGTAGTTAATGAATCTTTAATGTTTCTGCTTAAGTTGTCAGGGAGAGGCAAAATGGCTTCACTTATTCTCCAGATGCTAAAACAGTATTACAGAGTGCTCCTCTCTGCAGGAAGCTGTGCCTAACTTACATTCAATGTAGCCATTTTGTTCTCCTTACCTTGAGGTGAACTACCAAGAAGAAACAGGCCGTAAATCCCTTCAGAACAACGTGAGCACATGGCCAATATTCCTCCTGGTTGAACTCAGGATCTGGTCTCTTGTGCTTGTGGAGTCTTAATTAATTATGAACTGATGATGGGTTGTCCGGGAAAATGAACGTTTGTCGTGTACAAATCCAGTCTTATTAATCTAAACTAAACAAAACTAAAGAAATTATACAGGAAGTCCTCTATTAGCATTTGCATAATTTCACAGGTCAAGTACAAAACAATCAAGAGAGGAAAAACAATTGCAGTAACATGATCTCCTGCCTTCAATACAAGTGCTGTTTCATGTAAAAACTGAAAATTCTCCAGAGTTTTCCCATGGCAGGCAGCCTGTGGTTACAGGGGGAGCATTTCACTGGGGACCGAGGGAGGGATTGAGTTCGACCATAAGACATAGTGGAGTGAGAGTCTTTCTTGGAGCTGCCATAAACAATGCAGTCTGACATGACAGAGCTGATCCTATGCATGCCTGGGCTGAGCGCCCATTATATCCACCCACAAGGTCGTCAGGAAATATAGTATCTAAAAACAAACCATCACATCTTGACTGACTGACAAAACATATTAAATTTCTTAACTATACACGTGACTAGATAAGTACTGTTTTAAAGGATTAAGTGGGTGGAAGCAATGTGCATGTATCAAATAGACCCATAAGGAAAACATTCTTTTTTTAAAGCTAAATATACATGCTTGAATAGAGAATGTCACTTAGAGTAACTTAAAAGCTTCCATAAGCTAATGTTGTCTCACTTTACGCATTTGCTAAAGCATCGGTCTCTTAGGAAGACAGCATTTTTTAAGTGAAAGAAAGTTTGCCTCTCATCTGCAACACAGATATTCAAAGGGATTCTCAGTGGGAATTCTAGACATGACAGGCTTGAATGTTAAAAAATGTGGCACTGGCAAAAATCTGTAACGAAAGTTGAACCCAGAGAGATTTACAAAGAATAAAAGGTGGGAAAAAAAAAATCTGAAAATCTTGAAAGACTAAGTGAAATAAGTTTCTCTCATTGGGTTGTTTTATGTAGCAGGTCTGCACTTCAAGTACCAGTTCAAATATGTTTTTTCTCATTCATTAGCAAAGTGTAAAGATTGATCTGCAACACAGATATTGTGCAGACAATTGACAAAAATCATAAATTGCCTGGTTGTAATTACAGCTTGCTGCAATTATTGAAAATGTAGAGCTGAATTCAATTAACTGTAACCTGCTTATCAACAAGCATGTGAATAAGAAAATACCGTATTTTCCGGATTACACATCACGGTTTTTTGCATAGTCTGGTTAGGGGAGCGACAACTATACCAGAGTGACTTGTATATTACATATTTCGAGTATTGGTTGTTTGTCACACTGACAGCTGCTAGAGGTCACTGTAGGCTTTTACCTGCATCTGCTGCATCTGTATTACTGACAATTTAAAATGTAGACATTACTGATAACAACCATACTTGCCATTAGCGTAACACCGAACTCACCCGGTGAGGTGGGGAGGCAAGCCGCGACCTCTCACTTCTGGGGTCAAGCGCGCGGCTGCCTAGCCACGCGCATGATGCGCGTTCCCCGGACAAATGCAACGTGTTCTCCAGAGCGACTTATACACATTTTTTTCTTCTTCATTTATTGGCTTGTGTGACTAACATTCCGGAGCTGCCTTTTAACTGCTGCCTTTGCCAGTATCTCAAAGAAAAACAGTACTTCTCATGGGCCACTAAAATTGCAAAGTGCAATCAATCCAGTTATCAATTTACTGCAGATTGTACTTTAAATCTGTTATTTCAACTTTACACACCTTGTTTACCAATGTGTTCAAACGAAGATCACCTAACTCTAATCTAAGTAACACTAGTTTCATTTTATAACTGCAAACTTTACTATTATGAGCAAACAAATATTCATGAAAGTTTATCCTGAATGTACAAAGATCTTCTGCAGCCATAACCAGATAGAGTTCAGGAATGTATGCATTATAACTTGCCCAAAGGAATTTGCAAACCTATGGAAAATAGCTGCTACATGTTTCCATGTTGTGTTGAGCTCCCTGACGCTGCTGTATTTTTGTTTTTAACTATTGCCATTGCCGGTATCTCAAAGAAAAGCAGTGCTCCTCCTGGGCTACTTAAAGCGCAAAGAGCAATCTAGCTGTCATCATCACTATAATTTTCTCTTGTCATCAATTTCCTGTAGATTGTATTTTAAATCTGTTTAAACCAAGTGCTTCAAAAAATCTGCAAAAGTGATGAAGTAGGCCACCTTACTGACAGCTAGCATGAATCCAGTCTGTATATGGATATTCAGGATGAGGAAAATGCATGTAAATGTGGGTGTAAATGTAGAACTCAAAATAATTGGAGCAGATGGATGATACAGTCTGGATCTCACTGTGAGCTGATCAGACAGCTGTGAATGTAATCCTTACAGCATGACCAACACCAAAATTATGGCCCAGCAAGGTGAAAACTTACTACAAATTTTCTACAAAATATGGTGCTCATCCATGGTGTCACTTACTCTGACTCAGTCATAATTTAAATGAAGTGTACTTATTAAGATTGCTTATTAATGAAAGTGTGAACAAAATAAATGTGCTGATTGTACTGTATGTCCAAGTAATATTTTGCTTCATAACCTTTTGAATTAGAATTTTTTTATCACAGGTTTTGTGCCAAAGATCAGGCATTAAGCAGGGTAATCCATCCTGAAACATTGTTGAGTGATTAATGCCTCGAAAGAGCCGGTATTATGTTGCCTATTTAAAATGTGCATTTAATGCAAACCTCACTGTAAATAAACCCTTTTTTTAAAGCAGCAATACACATCCACATGCTAATTCAAAGCTGTAAAATGAATCCAAAATCAGATGCAGTGTTGCTCCGAGCAGTAGCTGGAGCTGCTCCTACCTGAATGCCACCTGGACTAAGTGAAACTGACTGAAATTGTTAAGAGGGAAAGAGCAGGCTGTGTGTTTTGTCCATGCTATACTGTACACAATGTCCTGTTTTCCAGGTGAATACATGTTAATGCCATAAGGACAAAACTTAGAGAAAGAAAAGTGTGAAAGAATACAAAAGTCAATATGCAAAAACCTCATTGTGAAACAAAACAACAATACATAGCCATGGGCAAGCTAACAGTGAAGAGACATAAAAGATGAAGCACAAAGTAATTAAAATTCAGTGGAAATATAAATATCAAAAGCAGAGCTGTCAGAACAGACTCTGATGGCTCCCTGCTGAGGGGGAAAAAAATTAAGGCCATGTTGGCAGTAGTTGACAACCCTAGTAGAGCTTCACATTTGGATGTGTGGAAAAGGTGGCGGTAGTGTACATGTGTGCGAGTGTGTTTTTGTGTGGTGTGCGAGTCCTTTGTGCTGTCAAATCTGGAAGTGCCTGGAATAAATTAAAAAAAAAAGCCTATAACCACTGCCAGCAGATAATGTCATTCAGTCTTTTATTTAGAGAGGTGCTTCAGTGCTGGCTAAAATATATGCAGAGTGCATGGAAGCTCAGCAGTGTAGACTGAAAAATAAGGTCTACGTGTGTCCCATTATGTATCTTCTCCATAAAAAACAAAAAACAACAAGACTAGTCATGGGCATGCTCTCAAAACCATATTACAGCAAATGCATCTACATACAGTGGATATAAAAATCTACACACCCCTGTTCAAATGCCAAGTTTTTGTGATGTAGTAAAAAATCTACACCAAGATAAATAATTTCACAACTTTTTCCACCTTTAATGTGACCTATAACCTGTACAATGCACTTTTGGCTTTTATTACAGCACTCAGTCTTTTTGGGTAGGAGTCTATCAGTGTGACACATCTTGATGTGGCATTTTTTGCCCACTCTTCTCTGCAAAACCGTTCCAAATCTGACAGATTGTGAGGGCATCTCCTGGGCACAGCCCTTTTCAGATCACCCCACAGATGTTTGATCAGATTCAGGTTTGGAGTCTGGCTGGGCCATTCAAAACCTCAATCTTATTCTGGTGAAGCCATTCTTTTGTCGATTGTCGTGCTGAAAGATGAAGTTCCTCTTCATGTACTACACAGCCAGTACTTGTCAAAAATTTCTGCAGCTCCTTCAATGTTGCCGTCGGCCTCTTGGCAGCCTCACTGACCAGTTTTCTTCTCGTCTAATTATCAAATTTGGACGGACGTCCTGTTCTTGGTAATGTCACTGTTGTGCCATGTTTTCTCCACTCGATGATGACTGTCTTCACTGTGTTCCATAGTATATTCAATTCCTTGGAAATTCTTTTGTACCATTCACCTGACTGACATCTTTGAACAATGAGATCCTTTTAATGCTTTGGAAGCTCTCTGCAGATTATGGCTTGTGCTGGAAGATGTGGCTAGAAAAATGTCAGGAAAAGCCTATGACAACAGCTGAACTTTATTTGGACTTAATCAAAGCTACTTTAAATACTGACAGGTGTGTGCTGACTCCAGTTAAACATGAGTTTGAATGTAACTGGTTAAATCCGAACACAGCCACATCCCCAGTTATAA
>JAQQAE010015983.1:0-11893 GCA_029823295.1 Pseudamia nigra
CCTCTCTTATCTTTTTAAATGGGTGAACTTGCACATTTTTACATTTCCCAATACTTATTGTCCCCACTGTATAACACTATGAAGATGTCTCAAATCATTGGGATTGTTCCGGGGGAGGGTGCACACCTGGTACACACTGATCAATTAGAAGCTGCTCTCTTCCTGCATGAGCAGTTAAACCAGTCTGGGGTGCTTCATGGATACAAATATATGCTTTTAAAATGCATCAAAGCCCGTGTTTTGACATTTTATCTTGCCTGTCAGAATCTTATACCCTGGGAGATATCAGAAACATCATACAACAGAAATGTGCATAATTCCCTACTTTCTAAATACTGCAAAAATCGTGGTTAGTTACAAAACTGAGGGACAGTGAAAGCACCACAGACATCTCATAATTACGAGATCCGTAATTCATAATTACAAGATCTGTATCTCATAGTTATGACATCCATACGTTGTAATAACGAGATATGGATAGGGAGTCAAATTTTTTTGTGTTCAATGAATGCAATGCGCTTTCATAGTTTAACACTTTTTTTTTCTTTATTACGTAATTCCACAGGTGATCTTTCAAAGTTTGGGTGTCTTCAGTATTAATGTACTATATTAAAACTAAAAATAATAATAATAATAATAAAACACTGAAGGAAAGGGTGCGTCGACATTTTTAACTGGTGAAATACGTTGTGTATATCCTGAACTGTTCCTGAGCCTAGTGTATTATGTTTTTTTAAATCAAAATATCTGTTTGGGCAACATTTCCCTTAATCCATGACAGTCTTCTCACGTGGCGAGCAATAAATTAAGCTGAGCTATGAATTTGTTGATCACCTCAGATTAACTTTGTTCAGACTTCTTGTGTGATCCAGGAATCCTCGGAAGCTTGGTGTCGTGGGACAAGGCAGTGTTTCCACCAACTTAGAATGGACCTACTACAATCGTAGGATGTGCCAATAACTAAGAATACACTATGCACAGCTTACCCTATATAAACATACTTTTTAACATGTCTGAAATTCAAGAGAAGAATAAATGACTATGCATACAACACGGCCAATGATGTGATGGTTCACTTTTCAGGTCAAGGAAAAATCTGCTAGTTTTTGGGTTCAACTAGGAACTGCCTTTACAAATTTTACATCAATTTGTTGTTGATAAAGATGCTCTGAATAATCTGCATGAACTGGAATAGTGCCCATTCCTTGTTGGTGGAAATGGGTACCATCCATTTTATTTCTACTTTTCAAGATGTGTTCAATATCACATACTGTATCACAGTTATCACTCATTCCAAACTTTCCAAGCAATAAAGCATCTAACCACAACAAAAATCTGCACTCCACTACTTTTGTAGTCATGGTTTTTGCTCATTTGTGTACAGTTTTGGCCACAATAACTATTAGACCGATCGTCCTGGAGCTCTTAGACTCCGCTAGGAGGCTTTTCCTGAAGGAGTTGGGAGAGATCTGTGGAGATTTAAAAGAAGACACCATCCATGACTGGTTTGATAAGTAGCCCATCAAACATAGTGGAGGCTCTGCTTCTGGAACAACTCCACCCAAAACAGAATAACAGACAAAATAGAAGATGCCAACTCTGCTCCCTGAGTAATATGAAAAAATAGCATCGTGTAGCACAAAAGCAGAATGCTCATTTGGAAAGCAGATGCTGGAAATCAGGTCTGTGAACTTATTTACCTGTGTAACAAAACAAGAAAACTGCAATTTCTGCATTTTCCATTCAAGCTTTACATATATAATGGAAAGAATATTATGCATAATACTGTACAAGTGACTGACCAAGTGATTTTGGCCAATTAATCAATGTCAAGAGGACTCTTTAGAAAATCAGTGTTGGTAGAGGCTGGTGCCAGAGTTAATGTTAGGCCTCTCAACTGGAAATACTGAGTTTGACACAAAATAATTTCTCAAAATAGGTAAAACTCACTCTAATGTAATTTATAATGGTTACTCAGTTCCAAAATACTGTAACTGACAATTTTTTTAGAGTTTGAGTCAGTGATTTATTCAGATTTATTCATTTCAATACTTATTACTTGGCCTGAAATATATACTTCAATAGTTACATGCAAAGGGTATTTTCAATTTTTGTGACAGGGACGATATTGACACTCAGCTTTTTCCTGCTCATTCTTACTGTAATGTCAGCCTTTCAAAGTCCCATAGCTTGACACATATTTATACCTGGACTGCTCGCATGTGCCTATGAAATACATATGTGTGACAAAATAAGTCATGTTAAAGGTGCGGTCTATGATATTGGGAATGTAGCTAGGAGCTGATAGTTTGTAGCAGATAAATGACGAGACAGGTGACCTGCTGGTCAACATGGCTTACAACCTCATAGGTAAAAAAAGAAACTAAATGATAGACATATTAGCTTGACAACTGTGAGAGTGTATACCATGTTGACTGGCAGGTTGCCTGTCCAATGGTGGTCCCACAGAAACAATTGGTTACTAGCTAGTTTCCCAACATCATAGACTGCACCTTTAATTGGATTTTTCCTTGATTTTTCAAGGGCCTCTTTGCGACTTACACTCTATGACCCACTATGTGTGTCACTGTGTGTCTGCATGTGTGATGGTTGTTAATGTATGTGTATTTTTGGCACAAAGGGCCAAAAATCTAGATTTCATTCAAATGTATTATTTCCTTCATAAAACAAAACATACTAAATTACTTTTTTATATTAGCCATTAATTTGTTGTTTAGTAGTATACTGTATGTATTTGTAGTGTATGAGTCCTTTATTAGGGAGCATGACTGGGTTAATAAGTGTTAAATTATTAATTAAGGTATGAAAAAGAGTTCACTTTATTATAGCATGTACATTCAGTTATTTCGACACTACTAATAAAGGGTAAAGTATACAGTACGGTAAATGAAATTAACTAATGGCTAATACTGTGTTCTCTAATCTAAAGTCTCCTCTCTTAAAACTATATTCTACTTAATCACATCTATGCAGTATTTACAACACATACTTCTCTGTTTCAACCTCAAAATGATGGTTGGCTCTAAGGAGGTTTTCATTAAAAATACTTTAAGACGGATGCAGCAGCTTTACTGAACTGAAGTGATCCAAGTGTCCAGCCCTGTGTCCTCTATCCTCTATCCAGCAGGGTTAAAAAAGGAGTTCCAACTTCCATCCAAGCTCGTCAGCCATAATCTGTGGGTTGCTCATCTCTGCTAAAAGGGGATACGGCCCTGCCGGCTCCATTAGCTCCGACAGCAGCCCCGAGAAATAAAACAAATGAGGTTATTCACTGCATTAAAATAAAGAAGAGGCTAGAATGTGGCTATTCACTGCTCACATCCAAGGTGCAGGCAAAAGCAGAGCTCCTACAAGGAAAATACCAAGGCAATATGTCAATAATGTGCATATATGAGCAAGGATGTAGTTTTGGTTAAGAGTTTGGGGACAAGTTTAGTCAGGCATCTCTGGATCCTTAGAAATTTGAATTTTCTGTGTTCTGGTGAATTATTAATGCATGGATTTGTGCCTTTTCTGCATAGGTATAAGAAGAAAAGTGAACAAAGAACACCATAAGCCACAAAATGAGCAAAAATTAGCGAGTTAATCATTAAAATAAACAAATTAATCCAATTAATGAAATAAATTAGCAACAAACATACAAATAATCCACAAAAATGACCAACAATGGACAAAACATTCAAGGAAATGAACAAAATGATCCACAAAATGAAGGAAATAAGCAACAAATGTACAAATAATCCACAAAAATGATCAAAATGAACAAAACACTCAAGAATTTAAACAAAATAATCTACTAAATGATGAAAATAATCAACACAATATAAAAAGAATCCACAAAAATGACCAAAATTAACAAATTGTTCAAATAAACAAAATAACCCATAAAATGACAGCAATAAGGAATAAAAAGTTCAAATCCACAAAAATTAACAGAATAAACAAAACAATTCAAGAAAATGAACAAAATTATCCACTACCTAAAGAAAATAAGCAGCAAAAAGTACAAATTACTCCACGAAAGTTACCAAAAATGGACAAAACATTCACGAAAATGACCTAAAACGATCAAGGATATGAACAAAAAAGTGCAGAACAATAAAAATTAACCAAAAATAAAAATAAAGGTGTAATCTACACCTGTGTGTCTGAAGATGCTGGTCACATGGTTACAAAATGAAGATGAGTCTATATTTTAATCCAAAAGTCAGACACTGATTAACGCTACAGGCTACATCTGACCTGTTAATCTGACTAAATCCTAAATGGTGCCAAAAAGCCGACAGCTCTTGTTAATGAACCATTGTTTCTGACAAATAGAACAGCTGATTGACCCCACTCGTTGTTGCAGTACGTGGAATAATGGTTGAACCTGCCACAGGCGATTTCGAGGAGGAGATAAAATAATCATCTGCATGATATATGATCAGTCATATCAAATGTATGATAATTATGATGTCGTCACGTGACATTTATAGGTTAATTCAGTCTGGACATGTCCCTCATTTATGTCAATTGTGTGGATGTTTTGTTCATTTTGGTCATTTTCTTGATTATTTTATTTATTTTGTGCATTTTGTTGATTATTTCATTCAATTTTGTTCATTTTTCTTCAGTTTTTTTTATCAGCTTGTTCATTTTTGTTCAGTCTTGGTTATTGTGTGAAATAAGTGAGTTTTAAGTAATTTCTTTAAATATTCAGACCATTTCTGTTGATTTGACTGTTCATTTTGTGGCTATTTAGTTCATTTGTGGTCATTTTCTTGCTTATTTTGTTTATTTCTATTTATTTTGCTGACAATTTCATTCAATTTTGTCCATTTTTGTGAAGTTTCTGTATCAGCTGCAATTAGTTTAATGTCTGGATCATTTTGTTCATATACTGTATTCTTATTTTTTCTTCATTGTGCAGATTTTTTGGGGGTAATTCAGTCATTTTCTTAACCATTTGTTTGATCTAATCAGTTTTGCTGTTTCTGTTCGTTTTGTGAAGTGTCTGCCATCTTATCTTTGCTCTCTGTCTGTCTCGTTTTGTTGATTTTTTTTCTTCATTTGTATTGGTTTTGTAAATATTTTGTTCATTTTTGGTCATTTTCTTGACTATTTCTGTTCATTTTGTTAATAATTGTATTCAGTTTTTTTCATTTTTGTTAAGTTTCTTTAGCCTTGTATTCATTTTCTGTTAAATTTTTGGTCACTTTGTTCATTTATTTGTCATTTTGTTCATTGTGTGTTTCTTTGTAGATTTTTATTCATCTTCTTAACTATTTGGTTCATTTCTGTTCATTTTGTTCTTCATTTTTTTGTATATTTTCTTCAGAGTTTTGGTCATTTTCTTGAATTTTTTTGGTTCATTTTGTGGACCATTTTATCCAGTTGTGTTCATTTTTGTTAAGTTTCTTCAGTATCGAACCCTAACCCTAATGTCTTGGTCATTTTGTTAATTTGTCGTTTTGGGTCATTGTGTGGCTTTTTGTGTATTTTTAGTCATCGTCTTAATGATTTCTTTTGTCTTTGTTCTTTTGGGTTGACATTAAAGCCTGTTTTTATTCACGTTTGTTAAGTGTGCATTCTCGTTTTGCTATTTTTTTCATTTTGTTAATATTTTGTTCATTTTTTGTCATTTTCTTAATTGTTTTATTCAGTTTTGTTAATTTTTGATATGTTTCTTTAATCTCTTAATCACTTTTGTTCATTGTCTGGTGATTGTGTCCTTTTATTATTCATGTTTGCTTACTGTGTGGATTGTGTGTGTGTGTGTACGTGTGTTATTGTCAGTTTCTTAACTATTTGGTTAATTGCTGTTCATTTTGCTGATTATTTTGTCCTATTTTTGTTCAATGTCTTTCTCATGTTGTTCATTTTTTTCTTTAGTTTTATTCTGTTGTGAATTTTTTTAAATGATTTTTTTATCATTTCCGTTCTCGTTTGGTTCAGCGTGTGTTCATTTATGTGACGCTTCTTCATTATCTTCACAATTGTTATTCTTTGTCAATTTGTTCATGTTAGTTAATACTATGGAATGTTTCATTCCTTTTTTCATCTTGAGAATATATTGTTCGTACTGCTGAATGTTTTCTTCATGTGTCTGTTAATTTTTTGTTAACTGTGTTTGCATGTACAAGATAAAATCAATATAAACATAATAGGTTAAATCTTCATTCTTATTATCTTTCAAATTTAACAAGCAAATGCATACAAATACTACGTCGTAGATTTTTTTTAATCCTAAGGAGAAGCCTTGAACAAACCAAAGGGAACCTAGGGGAAAATTGAAATAAATAAAACACGAAATAAATGACTTTTCCACCACCATATATCACCATTTCCCTCTTGGATCACTGGGTTGGAAGGAGCTGTGAGTTACTTTGAGGTGCGTGCAAAAAAGGAGCGCACACACTGCACGCTCAACAGATGGGTAGAGCACAGAGACGGAGACGGAGAGAGAGGATGCTCCGAGGCTCCTTTGCACTCCCTGGATGTCGCCCCCGCTCAGCATCACCGGGGCCACCTGCTCACTACGGGGGGGGGGGCAAACGTCTGAGGAAAACGTTTTCCCGGAGTCAATAAAACGCCACAGAGTTATCATTTGGCTAAAAGTAAGAAGCGGCACTGCGGCAGACGCCCGCCGCTGTCACATGAATTGAACCTCAGTGCGTAATCAGGTAGCTTTCAAAGGGCTTTCTGTTGCATGGTGAGATGCTAGGACGGATGTAAGTCAACCACCCCCCTCCCTCAGCACCACCCCACCCTCCCTCAATCCCCAGTAGAGTCTTTGGTACATCCTGACTCTTTAGCATTCAGCGGGAGAAGGCACCCTTTCACCCAGGCGCACAGTGCGCACAGGGAGGAATATAACCCAACGCTATGTGTAACAGGCTACAGGGCTGAAGACGAGCTCCTGCGTGGAATCATCACCAGACATTAAAGGAGCCTGATTGTTCCAATGATGTTACTTTAAACTCAAAATGGCATCGTGGAAAAGCCCCCACATGACGAAAGACACCACCATCGTTGTGGTTTTTGGAGAGGATGGGGGGTGGGGGGGCGGACGCAAGGATGGAAAGGAGAGGAGAGAGCAAGGATGGAAGAAGGAAATAAAAGTGTGTGCGCAAGCTTTACGCAACGAGTCTGTGTAGGTGTGTGTTTCTTTTGGCCACTGCGCAAAGTTACAGGTCTGCCAGCGGATTTAGAGGCTATAATACAGCTCCCTGTGTCTCCCAAAGAGGGATTCGGCGTCCAAGGCTGCTGCTGTCCACCTGTGCTCAACTAATGGGCTCTAATTAAAATGCCAAGATATAATTAGTTTTTTTCCCTGACAGACACACAGGTTCATGTTCACGGATGACACACCGGCGACTACGGCACACTTCACTCTTGAGTCGGGCAGGCGATCATACCATAATCTAAGCGTCACGAGCCAAGTCTGGACAACACTCAGTCTTCTGAGGAATTAAATAAATAAATAAGACCGCAAAGAGATCCAGAGTGGCATGGCGCAAAGAAACAACCCCAATAAATATCAAACACTCTTACCTGATCGCTGTCACTAGTAGTTATTTAATGCGACGACTATTCCCGGATCGGTTCCGTGGATACAAATTAAGTTTACCATCCATGGCAGATCTCAGTCGGAGAGGGAGACCATCATTCATTCACCCTCGCTACTGCGCGGAATCTTCTCCCCACAAATGTTCTTCTCTACGAGGCATCCCACTTCTGCGCCTCCGAAGCGGACCAGAAATCACAAAGAGTAAAAAAAAGAGAAATAATTAAATAAATAAAGCCAAGGGAGGATCGCTATAAGGACACGAAATCATAAAGTAACCCAAACGAAAGAACCAAAAGAGAGAGAAAGCAACGCAAGAAATGAAAAAGAGGTTGGTCGATTTTGTAGATGTCCACTTAGATTAAAAAAATAAATAAATCCACGTCATATAAGCTCCATGGTTTGGCGCATATAGGCACGCTGAATATTCCAAAACAGTAAGAGGACGTGTTCACAGGCAGCAGCGCCGCAGCAGCAGGGGCAGAGTGGTAGAACGGGGATTTTTCTGTGGATGCCCAGTACTCCAAGTCCAAAGAAGCTCTTCATCTGAAACACACCGCCAGAAACAGAAAAAACATGCAAGCGGCGACTCCTACTCCGTTTCCTGCCCCTCTTCTGTCATCTTCCCTGTCAGAGAGTGAAACGCGCTTCAGTGTCTCTCGCCTGCTCAGGCATCTGGGATAGGTATCCAGAAGCAGCGGCTCACAGTCGGTCATCTGGCTCCCCTGCAGTCGCTTCACAAGCGGAGGACAGAGATGCGCGCCCTCGCTGCCCTCTGCCGGGGATCTATCGGGCGCGTTCACAACGAATCCCCCTCCCTCCCCGCCTCTCTCTCACTCCCTCTCTCTCATCCCCCATTTCCAACCCCGTAGTGACGTCAGCACGCGCAGTTTCCAAATTCAGCATTTGCTCCAGCATATTCAAGTTCATAGTACTCTTTAAAAAGATAATTCCATAGGTTTTGAACATAGTATGGACTTTGTTTTTTACAGTAACATACAAAAGCCACATCATTATTCAGCAGGACGTCTTGGTGCTCAGTAGAATGGCTGAACTACTGCTGTTTTCATTCAGATATAATGTCATAAATTAGGTCCCATACAGTGAATATGCATCTTCATTGGATTTTGAGGTCTCCATAAAGTTTCTGATGTAAAATAAAAGCTGTGAAAATATGAACTTTTTCAGCACAGTCAGTGCTAAGAAACTTTCACAAACTGATTGACAACATGAAAAACAAGCAGTTGCATTTCAAAACTTGTGACATCATAAGTGAGAACCAGTTGTATTCAAGCTAAAATGTGTTTCTCCTGTCCTGTTGAGCCACTATAATTCTACATTTAAATAGGAACCTTTTCAGTTCTGCCACAGTTGAGAAACCTCCACAACTGAAAAAATGAACCATTTTAAATGTTGTAACTTGTGACATCACAAATAAGAATCAATCACATTCAAGCTAAAATACCTTCCCCCTTGAGCCTTCAGAAGTCATTTTTTTATTTTTTTATATTTTGCAACAATGCAGGTTAAAACCAATCATTCCTTACTTTTCTTTCCCCAGGAAACTGACCATGACGAAGTTCCTTATTCTACTGTATGATAATAGTGGCGTTGTGCCAGAATCTGATCC
The DNA here is from genome assembly GCA_029823295.1 of Pseudamia nigra. Classification (NCBI taxonomy): domain Eukaryota; kingdom Metazoa; phylum Chordata; class Actinopteri; order Kurtiformes; family Apogonidae; genus Pseudamia; species Pseudamia nigra. The sequence continues at coordinate 9,201 of JAQQAE010015983.1, forward strand.
CAGGTCACTTTGGGATTTGATTTGTGCTTTATCCAATCAGGGGCTTTTCTGATGAAAAGTGCCCAGATACAACCTGTCAGTGGATTCAGTGTGTGATATACAGTACATTTGAATGTCAAGATATGGATATGGGACCTTTAATATCCTTTATAACCCTTCAGTATAAGCAAAATGTGCATTTGTCCCCTGCAATTAAACAGCTTAAACATGTGGATTTCTGTTATTTATGGATTGTAAATGAAAAACTTCGCTTTAAATAATTAATGATTGCTTTGTTAGGTTCATTATTGTTCCTTTCCAAAGCTAGTTTGATCATTTTCTTAATTATTTTGTTCATTTTTGTTCCCTTGATAATATTCAGTGACAAATGAATGCAATAAGAATTCACCCAAACACCAAAAATAAAGTGCCAAATTTCCAGACTGATCTACAGATTCCTGATTAAAATGTTCAAACAGACCCTACACCCTTGTTTCCATGACTTCTCTGTCAGGTAAATGAAACAAGCATATGCATATACTTGCATCCCAGGTATCCCCTGTACACCAGATGATGTGATTATAGATTGGAGCACCTTGCTGCATACTTTTGCATATGGATGAGGAAATGTAAAGGCATATTAACCAACTCAAGTGCTTCTTTTGTGGGCTTGTTTAAAAATGCAATACTTCACCTGAGTCATCTACTGTATATATCAATCCATCATTCATTTACCAATGCTAATACAGTTTTGTGGCATTTTCTGACAGTTCGTCCTCCTGAGTAGTTGTACAGTTACATACAACATCACGAATGGATGGACTAGAGGAGAGGGTGTGAAAGCCTTCGCTGTTTTAATTAACAGTACACAAGTAATATGGTCTATACTTGCAGTCAGATGCAAAGAAAGAGGCTGGAACATTGCGTTAAAATGAAATGAAACGTGAAATGAAGTCAATATCTCTGAAGACAAAAGTGGACAATTACTTTCACAACCAAGATTTGAAAATTGCTCACCAGTGGGCTCATTGAACAGAGAGGCTACTGTGAAAGAAAAAACAAGCTATCATGGGACTGAGTCGACCAAATTACAGCATGTCAGGCAGTAGATATTAACCACCAAACCCAAATGTATTGAAGGCACAGAGCTTGAAGGAACGTGACAGTTCTTCTATTTCATCTGGGGTCACTTGATTAAATCTTCTGCGCAGAGCAATGTCTACTCAAATGGACATTGCTTGATTCCCTTACCTTTTATCGAGAATGTTTAAAGTTCAGGCATCATTTACTACCAATGCCATATGCTTCCACTGCGCTGAAGATCTTCTTTCACAAAGGTGTATCTAGGCCCCTTATTTATTCTGATAAGTGTCACAAGTTACAAAATCTCACAACAGGTTGTTTTGTCCAGAGACCATTTTATGACAATACTAGAGCAATTTCATATTTTCACAGCTTTTATTTCACACCATAGCACTTATACAACCCTCAAAACCCAATAAAAGTTGGTTCTCACAGTAAGAGATTTTAAAAGAAACAAATGGCTGCACTGCTCTGATGTTCTGCTGTGAGACAGGAGAGCCTGATGCTGCATGAGGTTGTCTGAGGTGAGAAAAAACAGGAAATGCTGAAAAATCAGTAATAACAGTAAGGTCACACATGGTCTAAGTCTTTCTAAACATAGACAGTAGGAGTAATACACCTAGTGTTCATGCACAAAACATACTGCATAGCTTGTCTAAGGTCACAGGGTCACTGAGTGCATGACACAAACCCACACAGAAGGTGCAGAAGTGAAGAATGTTGGCAGAGTTAGGAGTGTATATCCAAAGATAAAAGTATATGCTGCTATTGCATGCTACATGATGTTGATCAGCAGTCAAACACAGCAACTCTCAACATTTTTGTCACAAACAGCCTAGCAGTTCTAAACCCAGACAGACAGAGTAATCACACATGCCACTCATGCACTTCTTTCAAGTGTTGTAGTCAAGACCAACTATTCTGAGACCAAGTCAAGATTGAGACAAAATTATATCAGGACAGATACAAGACTAAGACTATGTGTGTTTGAGGCTCTACTTTTGTCTCTCCTTTGTCCTCTAACCCCATCCGGTGGAGGAAGATGGCCACCGACCCAGAGCCATAGTTCTGGTGGAGGTTTTTCTCATCCATTCGTTTTTTTCTTTCCCCTCGTCGCCCAAGGCTTGCTCTCAGAGGTTCTGTTGGATTTCCTCTCCATATGGTCTTTGAGGCTTCAACCTTGATTTGTAAAGTGCCTAGAGATAATCTTGGATTATGACTGGTACTACACAAATGCAAATAAATTAAACTGAATTGACCAAGTACATTAGATACATTAGACAAACCAAACGGTTGCAATGACTGGTCTCATACACTGCCTGGCCCAAAAAAGTATCCACCTGGATTTAACTAAGCAAGTATAGTAAGAGCATTTCCACATGCACAATGCGAAGAAAACCCAAAGGATTGGGGCTGAACAGCTGTATAGCCTAAAAAGAAAAACCACTAATCAGTGAGGTTAACCAGAAAAAAAGGCTTCAATTTGCTAGGGAGCATAACAATTGGACTCTGGAGCAATGGAAGAAGGTCATGTGGTCTGATGAGTCCAGAGTGACCCTGTTCCAGAGTGATGGGTGCATCAGGGTAAGAAGACAGGCAGATGAAGTGATGCATCCATCATGCCTAGTGTC
>JAQQAE010015984.1:0-11893 GCA_029823295.1 Pseudamia nigra
AACCTCTCTTATCTTTTTAAATGGGTGAACTTGCACATTTTTACATTTCCCAATACTTATTGTCCCCACTGTAGAAATAAAAGTCTGCACAACATTTTTCAAGTTGGCTTCTGACATGAAGTTTGTAAGTGTTTCAGCAATCTTGTTGCTGCCCTTATCTGGCTATTTACACTGAGGTCACAGCCAAATATAAGAATGGCCCGCATTAATATTTGTGAAGTTTGATTTACAACATGCATAAAGGTTCCATTACATAATGCACATTCTATTATATTTTAATCATAAAACATGCAACTCGAGTTTTTAAACCACTACAATTCATTATGTAATTACACCGCATTTCCTTAATAAATCAGCAAATTTAAATACATTTTCTCCAGCATTTAGTAGTAAGCTGCCTAAACACAATATGTAATAAATTTCAAAGCATTTTGTATGAAATTGTTACATACTGGAGAGGTAATTAAAAAGTGTGTGAGTACCAGCACAATATGGAATAAATTACGAGTACTACAAAATACCTGGAAATTTACATTGCTTTGAAGCAGATTCTTACCAAATGTGGCAAAATATTACAAAATGTAGGTTTGTTACATAATAAAATTGAAATGTATTACAAATTGTTGATTTATTATAAAATGTGCTGTTATTAAAGTTGTCAGAGTGAAAATCCATCTTTATGGATGGAGAGTAAGTGGATTTTGGGGTTTATATACTGTTTATGGTGTAAAATAGAAACGGTGAAAATATTTTCTCAGTACTGTCAGTCACGGGAAATCCTCACAAGATAGGAAAAAAGGAAAAGTTTCGTAAGATTTGTGAGATCACAAGTTAGAGCCAATCATCCTCCAACTAAAATTAGCCACAACCCTATGGGAAAGTATTAACTGACCATTTTTGTAGGATATTGTCCATGAAAACAGGATTATTCTGTGTTTACAGAATGTTTGTGTCAGAATCTGATCCCAGCTCAACTTAGCAGTGACCTATGATTCAACCAATCAGAGCAAAGAGGTTCTTATTATGTGAACATCCTCACAGAAGTCCTTCACACACACACAACTCACACAGATATAAATGTATGTGTTAAGATATTTAATACCTTGCAATCGATTTCATCATGTGTTATCTTTTACATATTGTGCAGGTACGATGTGACATCTCAGATTTAAAAAAAAAAACAAAACACAAGATGTAAAATGATGTGTACTTTAACGGTGTGGGGACTCACATGAAAGGCTCTTTGAGGTCGTTGGGTTTAATACAGCGGACGTAGTGAGGCGTGGCGCTGTTCAGTGTGTCCATCAGCAGCTGTAAGGACTCACGGAACTAAAGAAAAACAAAGCACAGTCAATGCAAACACACTCCATTCAAATTTCAAGAGACAAGCGTGAATGTAAAAAAGAAAAGAACCAGTGACCCATCAGTGACGTGAGAGAGGTGATCGCCGCTTACCTGGACGCCCACAGTCAGCTTGTGTTCCCTGTGGGCTCGTTTTCCTGAACGAATGCTTCTATTGGCCACATGGGATGTGCTGGTTTGCTGCTGGAACAGTTCGGCCACCAGCTCAGACTGAACCGCAGAAGCAAACGGGTACACAGATCAGTCATCCACTCCTACTCACATAGACTGGTTTGGGATTTTCTTTACTTATATGAACTAACCTGACTTGCTTTCAAAATGTTGATGAGCTCTTCAAAGACTGTGTCTCGATTCTTGTCTAAAAACCCGTCACATTCATATTGCACCTAACAAAAACGTAACAATGATAAGATTCATTTCAGTCCTCTCCTTCTGTTTGCACTGTGTTGACCTCATTCACTCACCACGTCGGCAAAGTGCAGGACGATGAAAGCACTGTTGGACATACGTGGTTTCCGGAAGTGAGGGTGAGGTCTGCTGCTCAGGTGCTGCTCGTATAGTTTCCTCACCCAGCTTTCATCAGAGCCTTTTGGCATCTGGCCATTCACAAAAACATAGAGGCTCAAAAACAACTTTATCTTTGAACTATTAGACCCAAGATAATACATTTTACATATTTGCCTAATATACTTTTTATAATAACCATCATTACTTCAGAGATTATTAAGTGGTCCACTCAAGAAAATTCAAGATGTACTTGTGCCTGTAGAAATCTTTTATCTGTGTCTTTAATACTCTGCACATATTTCCTGTATTTTCTTGCTGTGTCTTAATAAACAGCCTGCAAAATATGAGAAATATGTGTTCATTACCACAGACATAAATGAAGACTAGAGCGGAAAGGTGGGCGTATCTTGGTAGAGGACAGATTTGAGATTTTTCTATATAAAAACTGCGGTAGTCCGTGTGTATTAAAAATCACAAAAGATGGGGAGAGTTTAATCTTTTTTAACTTGCAATGTATTTGACACAGATTGTGAAGATAAGTAAGGTATGATACTGGCTATCGGACGATGTGAAGTGTATCGTTTCTGATAAAAACATCTATTATGGCTACACATAACAACATCTAGTAGTGGTAAACCTAGTCGTAACTCTGTTCCATGGTTGTGTCACTACTTCCAAACTATTCGCTTGTCACTTAGAGACAGTGTCCAATATTCAAGTAGTTTTAGTCCAAGAGAATTTTGACACATGTGGTTGTCACGTCTCAGGACTTCGTGAGATGGCTTCGCCTTAGAGATCTGGACTGGCTTGATTTTGAAGGAAATTGATTTTGAAGGAGTCTGTTTTCTTTGGCTCCACAAAATTGGATATTTACCTCGTTATTTGGTAAACATTTTAATCTCAATGTTACAATTGCAATTTTCACAATTTGTTCAGAGTGCCTAAGGAATGTGCACATGCAACATGGGTTAATACCCAAGTCAAGGGTAATGGACTGACATTTCACAAGTATGTGGATGCAGTTACTGCAAAATTCATTTGGTGCCTCTCAATATTAATTTATTTTGAAAGCAATGTAATGAAATGAAAATAAGATTTTGAGGAAATAATATTGTTAAGCCCACCCTACTCTAGCCTCTGCCGTTTTTGTCATGTCTACAATCCAAAAACTTCAAGAAATCAAGTTGATATAGTATGATGATTTTTGACCCCACTGTCAAAATTTGTCTGAAATTAATATGTTTTTCTCCAAGAAACCAACTCAGGGGAGATTGAAACTAAATAAATCACCCTAAATTATCATGTCAAGTGCAGTATATTTACTGCGGGGCGGAGCTTAGCTTCCTGTACCAAGATGGACGCCGCTTTTGGACGTTTTCACCCGTTTTATCTAATGACGCTTTCCGCTCTAGTCTTTATGTATCTCTGTGTTCATTACAACCCCGCAAAAACAGAAACAGTAGTATTAGGTGTACTGACAATACAGTTTCTGAGTTCAAGAATGACATGACAAACCCTGCACTCCTCATCCAGCAGATCCAGCAGACCCAGCTGCCCCTCGATGAGGTTGATGCACTCCTGATTATCACTGAACTCGATCCTGCTCCACTCCAGCTCCTCACGCATGTATTCCTCCTGCTCCAAGTGGAACACATGCTGTAGAGAAAAACAGGAGGGCTCATCAGGAAACAGACCAAACCGTTGATAAAAACAGCTTAAAATCACTGATGCAGTCAGTGCCTTGATTGGGCATCGTAATAAATAACCCTGTTAATACTGTGGGGAAGACAAGCCTTTAATCCTAAAATACGAAACGTGATTTCATACATCATAAGAGAGACAACCTATGTTGAGCATGCACTAAAATCTGCATTAATACTTCAGGATGACATGGACAATAATAAAACTAAATGATATGTAGACATGTAAATATTTGTTGCCATATCTATTATAGTACTGGTCATGTGTTTAATAAAATTAAATTGAGTGTGTGACAGTATTTAATGCAGAGGGGATAGAGACACTGAGAGGAAACACAGAGCAGCATCAACTAGTGGCTCTCGACTTATGCCTTATGGCTCCCATTCTTCAGTAGTCAGATGAAATCAAATTCAAACAAGGGAAATACATTTGGAGCCATTAAAGATGTACAGTTTGAGCATGTTTTGAATAAATCATGCATATTTTCATGACTGCACATCAAATTACCAACAAAATAAAGAAAGCAATTGAGTCAATGAGCAAAAAAATGAAAACACAATAAACAAATATGATAAAAATTACACAAAAAGTGCACAAAGTCATCAAAAAATGGAATAAAATAATAAGAAAAATGAACTAAAAAATGATCAAAAAAGACAAAAATGTGGAATACAATTAGCAAAAATGAACCAAAAAAATAGAAAATGATCAAGAAAGTTATCAAAGGAAAAAAAATGATGAAAAACATAAGAAATTAAATGAAAAAAATATGAACAAATATTAAAAAAGTAATATAATACTAATTACGGTGTCACCTTTCTCTCAATGTCTGTTACTATGGCAACAGATACACACATGTTATTGTCTTTTGTCCACAAGATGGACAAAAGACAATAACATAGCTATACATTTTTCTTTTATTTTTTTCACCACACGGCACCCATACTGGCTACCGGTCACATGACTTACCCTGTTAAACTGCTGCTGCAGCTTTTCATTTGCATAATTGATACAAAACTGCTCAAAACTGTTCCGGTCAAAGGTCTCAAACCTGCACTGACAAAGGAAACACTTACTAGACCACATGACATGTAAAAAACTACCATTTCTGTAAGTTAAGATACAATATCATCAAATATGAAAAATTGCAAAAGCAAATATTTCCATCCATTACAACCAATCTGAGGTTCAAGAACGCACCCGTATATGTCTAGCACCCCTATGCAGGACGTGGGCCTCCCCCTCTGGGACCGTAGAGCTGAGTTAAGTCTCTGCACAGTCCAGGTGAACAGCTGACCGTAGACATGTTTAGCCAGTGCATCTCTGGCTTCTATAGCCTGCTGACCGGACACAGGCTTCACCAGCACCTCCCCCCCTACAGTGAGTCTGCGATGGCACAACCAGTGAGCCATCTGAGGACCTTCAACCCCAAGGAGCTTTGAGAATACAGCCAGGGAGCGGTCATCCGCCTGAGGAGAGATGAAGATGGATCTGTGACATGCGTGGACACAAGGAAAACTATTGAAAAAAATCATATGGGGTGTGGGGAAAATCTTACATCAATATAACTGCGGTCAGAGTTTCTTCCACTGGCCTGGATGTCGACATTGCCCAGGTGCAAAACAGCTGCAAGGATCCTGAAGAGCTCCATCTGCTGGCCAGGCTGTACACCTGCAATTTGAGCATTATGTGCATCTGCTTTAGCATCAGGACTTGAATATCTATCGCTCTGACAACATTTGTGCCTTCTATTCCTTGTATTTAAAAAACAGGCGCATACATTTAGATTTAAATTTAAATGTAAATACCCAGTTGTAAATGCAACACTGCTGCACTTTAATCTCAGCTTATACTATGTAAATACAACACATGGTGTAATCATGTGCAGTATAATTCTACCACTTTCTTTCCTGATGCCATATTTCCTTTATTTCTGTGAACATGTGTTTGTTTGACTTGCATGTGTGCACTACTGCTTATTTATTATTCTGTCAGTCCTGTCTGCTGCTGTAGCAAAGTCCATCTTATCATACCTTATCACTTGAGGGGAATTATTAATAATATTTATTTTTATTCATTGACAAGATTGTAATAATCCCACAAAGAAAAATCCACTTTGCATTCAGAATATTGAAAATACTTCAGATTTTGTGTGTTATTTAAAGACAATTTTGTGCTGCCATAACAATCACTGGTGTATAAACTGTTAAAATTCTAAAATTAATTAAATATTTGGTATTTATGATCAGAACTGAAGTTGATTAAAAGATTTATGTTAAAAAAAAGCAGAAAAAATATGAGTATAAAAATATACTTTTTATGCCATTTTTGACACTTTTATCCCCTAATGGTAACAACATAATTTTTTTTAACAGGATACAAGGGGTAAACATACCAAACTTCCCTGAATAAAAGTGATTCTGTACCTTTGGTTGTGTCGTTGTGGTATTTTAATCCATAATTTATCATTTATTAAATATTGGAGCAGCTGTGGTTCAGTAGGTAGAGTGTGTCATTCATAAACCAGAAGGTTAGTGGTTCGAACCCTGCCTCCCCATGCAGGCTGACGTGTCCTTGAGCAAAATACTAACTCCTTGTGTGCTTGTGTGAGCGAATGAGTGAATAGAGAGTGTAAACTGGGCTTTGAATGCCATAGGGTAGAAAGGTGCTGCATAAGTGCAAGACCATTTATGTTAGATTCAAGATGACATGAGGATAAATCACAATCTCTGTATCAGTCTTGTGGTTCCAGATAGAGCAATACCATATCAATGTGAAGAGTTCTTTCCACAAATTTCATGATGCAGTGTCCAAACAGTGCATCCAGACCACATCGTCCAAGTGAGAAGCATTAAAAGGACATTAAAACAGGGAGTGGTGAGATAAGGGTGCACCGAGTGTGAATGAGGGGTCTGACCCAAAATGGTGAAAGCATTCCGAGTGCGTTCCAGGTCTGATAAGTCATCAGTTCCAGGTATCTGCATGTCTCCTCCCTGACGAGTGTAGCGGAAATTCTCGGGTGCATCTATGGGTCAAACCCGAGAATATTTACACTTTAGCAACTTGTGAGTAAATAAAAGGGCACAGATGGAGTGGATGAGCTTTACCCAGTTTCAGTGACCTCATCTCAGGGAAATCTCTGGAAGCACACAGCTGGTAGAAGATATGGTAGTTTCTCTCTGCAGATGCCTTAAATAAACAGAAATACAGATAAAATGTTAACACGCTGGGAAAAGGGCATCTAGGGGCAGTGGATCACAAGCTTAGAAAAATTCAGCATAAACTGGCAGGCTGTCTAAATTTTTACTGAAAGTAATAATCCAAATATTATAGCATTTCAATGTATTTTGCTTTTTAAATGCTTAAAAGATGACAGGATGTGCAGTAAAAAAAATGAAGGAAAACTTATTTTTTCAATAAAATATTAAAAGAAAGTGAAAAAATAATCTAAAAAATGAACAGAAATCAACAAAAATATCAACACACTGATTCAAAATTAACAAAATGGTCATTACACTGAAAATAAAAGAACAAAATAATCCAGATAGTGGACCAAATAAGCACTGCACTAAACAAAAATCAAAATACTTCACAGAATGGACAGAAAATTTCACCAAATAAGCAAAATGCACAAAACATTCAAGAAAATAGAGAAAAATGATCAACACAGTGTGCAATAATAAACAGAAGCAACGTAGTGAACAAAATAATGAAGAAAATCAACGAAATGAACAAAAACCATGAAAAATAAACAAAAAGGGTCAAAAATCAGCAAAATAACAGATGTGAACAAATATAGGAAAATGGAATGAAAGAAAGTCAACACAGTAAACAAAAATGAACAAAACAACAAATAAAATTAACAAAAAGAAAACAAAAATGAACAGAACAGTCAACAAAATGGATACAAAAATGAACTAAATAATCAAAAAATGAAAAGAATTAACAAAGTAATCAAGAAAATAAATAAATATTAACAAAATGGTCAACAAAATAAATAAAAATGAAGAAAATAGTCAACAAAACACACAAAAAATAAACCAAAATGAATAAAGTGAAAAGAATGAGCAAAATAATAAAGAAAATAAATAAAAATGAACAAAATATTCAACAACATATACAATAATTGAAAAAATTATGACAAAATAAATAAAAATGAACAAAATAGTGAATTAAACAAACAAAAATGAACCAAAGGGAACAAAAAATAAATCAAGAAAATGAATTAAAATAATAAAAATATCAATTAAATTCTGCACCTGTTTTGCAAGAAAACACATCATTACAAGTAAAATGTCAAGTTTCATCTCTTTATGATCTGTCGAGCCTCGGTCAATGAACCAATTCCAGTGAATGGCAGTGGGCAGAGTCTCACCTGGAAGACGACGCGGGATTTCTCCAGCAGATACGTCCTCATGTTGGCTCCAATGATGTCCCCTTTTCTGCCAAAGCCGATCTCGATGTACTTCCCAAACCGACTGCTGTTGTCATTTCTTGTCGTTTTGGCATTGCCGATGGACTACACGCAAAAACACGCAGGTTATTATTCCTATGCTGAATGTGCTCTAAAAGAACAACAAACAGGTGAATCAGTGTTTACAAAGTCACATGTCATTCCTTGTGTCATCACCTCCATGATGGGGTTAGAGGCCAGAACTCTCTCCTCTACGCTGGTCTGTTGTGCAGCTCCTCCCACCACAGCAAAGTATCGCATGATGAATTTAGCCGACACCGTTTTTCCCGATCCAGACTCCCCACTGATGATGATGGACTGGTTCTTCTCCTGCCTAATACACAAACACACGCACATTACATTTCCTTATATGACCCTAAATATGTAGTAATAGTTGTTTATTACACTAAAACGTAGCAAGCGCCATCCACAGTGAAGAGGTCCATATTGTTGACTCCTACAAATATCTTGGCACTATGTTCAATTCACAGCTCAATATGAAAGAGAACACTGAGCTAAATATCAAACGGGGTCAACAAAGAACCCACCTAATGCAAAAGCTATGCTCTTTTAATGTCTGTGAGACCATTTCATGCCACATTTATCATTCTTTCACTGAAAGCCTTTCAACATTTTCTTTTATCTGCTGGTTCAGTGGGTTGTCTGTGAGGGACAAGAACAGCCTAAACACACTTGTAAAGGTCTGTTCAAAGATTATTGGTGTCCACCAGAGGAATTTGGGTGCAATCTGGAAAAGACGACCAGCTGAGAAACCAAAAATAATTATTAGCCGACCAGGCCACATTCTGTTGAGTTTTTACTGGTGCCTTCCAGTCTGCGCTATAATGTGCCTCTGCTTTTAAGGTTTTCAACACAGACCCCACTCTATTTAGATGAATCTATTTATATATTTATTCTAGGGCTGACAAAATTAATGCATTAATCTGGATTAATCCATATGCATAATTAATTAGATTCAATTTTTAACGCAATTAACGCTTTAACGTGATTAATGCACAATAACTCATATATCAAGGAAAAAGTGATGAAATCTTATGTTACATTTCACCCACCTCACTGCCAACTTCTTTAGTATTTCCAGCTTCAAGGTCAATTTAAATGTGAAGTATAAGTCTTTACACATTTTGAAACAAATTACATTAGTTCCTGATAAAGGTAGTGAACCAAGTGTAAAAAAGCAAAAACATCTCAGCAGAACATTACAGAGGTTCTGTTAAGTTCTACAAAGCAGGTCGAATTTCCTTAAGTTTAAATGAAGAAACAAGTTTAAATTAGAAAAAAAACTATACATTTTAATCTAAAATAAGTAATTTTAGTTGAGTGTCTATATCACCTTCTGTCATGAGTGTTTTTGCTGCCATAAAATGAAAAACAACAAATATGTATTAATTGTGATTAATCAAAACTAATCCTGTCACCTTGTAATTAATTTAGATTAATAATGAATGGGTTTTAATCGTGATTAATCAAAATTAATCCACAGTTACCATGTGATTAATCATATTAAAAATTTTAATTGTTTGACAGCCCTAAAGTAAATACAATGATCACTGACAAAAACCATAACCTCCTTGGGGGACGTATAAATAAACAAAATTAACAAAAAAAATGAACAAGATGAGCAACAAAATACCACATGGAGCAGACAAGCAGAGCAGAATGGGTTTACAAACCTTTATGGTGCCCAGTTTGTACTCCTCTCCAGAATCATTGTACACAACCATGACAAAGTCATTGCCAATGTGTCGCTTTTTGTTGCAGCAGCCTTTGTCACTCTCTCGGTTTGGCATCAGTGTGGCGATGTGGAAAATGGCTGTAAAAAGAGCAGTTCATGAAGTTCATCTCATTCAAGCAGTCTGGCTGTGAAATATACAATGACACAGACACACGCGCACACCCATACCCTGCATGATGTCGTCATGCCAGCAGTATGTAAACTCTCCATCATCACCGTATTGATCAAGGCCTCCTAAAAAGATCTGGTCGGGGTCACAGTCCTTTAGGTGTATTAATTTCCCCAGACCTGTCAGAAACGCAGCATAGCGGTTTGAGCCATACTCATTTGAGAGGATGGCGACCTCATTGTTCACCTGAGGAAGGAGAAGAAAGGTCAACATTCAGCAATTGCGGAAAACACCATAAAACAAGAGACATTTTTATTTTGTGTGTTTGTACCTGTCCAGCTCCTACAAACACCACTCCGATCTTATGGGTGTCATAAGGAGGCATCTGGTCCAGAACCTTCACAGCACGGTCGATCACCTACCACCAAGAATACACAGCGTAAATAACACTGTACAGTATGTAAAGTGCACACAGTAAAGAAACTCAACTCACCTGAGTTTTGGGCAGGAGCAGGGGCTTGTTGGCTTCATTCCCAAAGAAAGGGGAGTGGTACAACTGGAGAAAAACAAAGCTGCCAGAGACAGAAAGAAAATGACTCAGACTGGAGCAAAATAGTTTTGGCTTTTCTTTAACACATTTTGCTCATGTTTGCTTTATTACATGGCTTTTTAATGTTCAATTCTAAGCGATGCATTATTTCTTTATAGCACACTATTGTTATGAGCTATGTTCTGCAAATGCATCAGTCAAAGGTTTGGATACACCTTCTCCTTAAGTGGTTCTTTATGTGAATTATTTTTAACTTTGTACATGAATACTGAAAATATCCAAACTGTGAAAGAGCATGTATGTAATTACGTAGAAAAACATGTGTTATACAACCCACAGCATGTTTTTTTTATTTATTTGTTTTTAGATTTTTGTCTGAAGTAGTCACATTTAGGTTTGATGGCTTTGCGCACTCATGCCATTCTCTCATCAGATTCACCAGGTAGTCATTTGGAATGGTTTTTAATTCACAGGTGCACCTAGTCAACCGTTCATTCATTCCATTTGTTGTCTTCTCTATCAGTTGTATATGATTGAAAAAGGAACACACTTGTCAGTCAAAATGACTATGCCCTTAAATATGCACAAATATAATCATTTTAACAATAATAATAATAATAATAATAATAATAATATCCACTTTATTGACCCCCGGGAAATTCATCCTTTGCATTTAACCTATTAAATATCAGGAGCAGCAGGGTGCCATTGATGGTCCCCAGGGGGAACCACTCTAGATGTTAGCTTGCTTTGGGTATAACATACAATCAAACTAAAATACATGTTTTTTAATGGCAGGGGAAGCCACAGTGCCGGGGAGGATAAAATAACTGCAATTTAATCATCTAAATGGAAATGTTCACACAGGTAGAATCGACTATAGAGACACAAGTAAAGAAAAAAAGACAGTCGTTATGTGAAGAAATGATGGTCATTCAGTCCAGAAAAATTCTCAAGAACAAGTGTAGTCACCTTAACCATTAAGCTGTAGATCTGAGTAAATTGGCAGTTTCTGAGCCAGGTAATTCTAATAAACTAGCTCTTGGTCGTCCTTCCCTGGCACAGGCCTGTTTCATCATAGAGTTTGGTTTTGGCAACTGCACTTGAGAACACATTTAAAGCTTCAAAATTTCATGGAATGATGGACTGTCTTTTTTGTTTTTTTCTTGCAATACCACATATTTGTAGTACTCGTAGTAGCTCTAATAGAACTGTTGACTCTGTATCTACTTTTAAATTCATTTAAAGAACATTAAGAGAAGAAATAGCACAAACTAACTTTTGAAAAGGCACACCTGTGATTTGAAAACTGACTACTTCATGAATCTGATGGACGAATGCAAAGCTGTCATCAAACCTAAATGTGGTTACTTTTAATATATAAAACATGTTCTGGGTTGTTTAATGTGAAATAAAAACTCACGGCATGAGGTGGAAAGGTCCTGAACCCCCACC
>JAQQAE010015985.1:0-11892 GCA_029823295.1 Pseudamia nigra
CCCTTTAATACCCCCTAAATACCCCTTAAATCTCTAAATAACTATCCAAATACTGTATTTTCCCTTTTAAAAGTCGCATCTTTTTTTTGTTGCATAGTCTGGCGAGGGGAGCGACAAATACATCGGAGCAACTTGTATTTTGAATATATTCGACTATAGGGTGTTTGAGAGGAGACGAGCCGTGCGGTGAACGCGCGCCTGACGCGTCTGCGCGCTCGACGGTCCTGACGCGCGTTCTCCGAACAGATGCAACCTGTTCTGTTCCACCTTTCTCCGACCTTTTGATGATTTCCAGCTTCGTTTCCATCGTAATGGCTTTTCTTTCGGCTGGACCAGCATCGCTAGAAGATCCTGCTTTCTTTTTTGGGGCCATGATGTTAAAAAGGAGGGTGAAAAAAGCGAGGATGCCGAGAAAATTACGTAGCACAAACACAGACACTACGTGGCGACTGGAGACAACATCGCCAACGAGACTCAGGCGTCGTAAAGTCGAAATTGGCGCAGGCCGAGTACCGCGTAACCCGGGAACTGCCTGTACATTCAAAACAAATTACACATGGTTGTCAACCCATGTGTAATGGCAATAACAGGCAGTGGTGAGTAGTACTCAATACATTTACTCAGTTACATGTACTTAAGTAATACATTCCAAAAACTCCTAAGAGTCGTTGTTTTAGAGAATACGTTGTATTCTTACTCAGTTACATTTATGGTGGAAAAAATGTCCCTCTACTCTGTTACAATTGGCTAAATCTCATTGAGTAGGAGTAAAATGAAAAACGAATACATGAGATCCAACAAAAATTAACAAAACAGTTAAGTAAATTAATAATAAAACTGAATACAAATCAGCAACTATCAAGTCAATTGATAAATAGGATCAAAATAAATAAAGCTAAGCAAAAATCAAAATGCACAAGAAAATTTGCAAAAGAAAAGTTACAAATCAAGTGGATTAAAAAGAATGTTGGGTGTAACCAGCAAAACAGAAAAGAAAAACAAAGACAAACAAAAAAAACAGAATATACAACAGAATGAGCAAAAATAAAAAACAATTGGGTAAATTAACAAAAATGATCAAAATAATCAACAACACTGGACAAAAATGAATAAAATAAACAATGAGCAAAAATGATCTAAATAATGAGTAAAACCGTACAATATAACCAAGAAAACTGAACAGAAATTGAGGTATCTAATTCCTCATCATTAAGTTACTCGCTACTTGAGTAATTTTTTATGACAAACTTTGTTACTCTTACTCAGGTACTTATTTTTACATTTTACTTCTACTTGAGACAGTGTAATTATAAAGTAATAGTTCTTTCAGTTGAATACTGTTTGTATTTATTCCACCCGCCGCTGATAACAGGACAGTTTAAGATGGATTAAATATCTCGTGGTGTTATGAACTCACAAGAAAAGAGTCACATTAAAAGTTCTCGTGTGAGGATCATAAAGTGGAACATGTGTGCTAGCTGTGCTTTTCACAGAGCTAAATGAACCTTTTGCCCTTTCTTTAGGGCTTTGAGCTAAGAAAACTTATTCAAATCCCAGACTTATTTATGCACAAGAGTGGCACAGCTGCAACTGATATTGATCACTTTCTCATCATATGAATGAAAATGAGACACGAGTTCTCCTTCCAAATGGATGTCCAGAGGCTGAGTAATGAAACTTATTTCCTGTGAGCATTAAAGGTGTAGTGACATTGAAACCAATAAGCAGCAGGGCTAATTAGCTACAATGTCACTGGAAAGACAGATAATGTTTTGGAAACATTCGTGTCAGAGCTTCAGAAGAAGTTTCCATGATGCAGTGGTGGGAGCAGTGGTTCATCATATATTGCGTTCATATTCTTTTCAGTTTGCAGCTTCATATTCAGTAGCACTTCCCTGCCTTTTCATTTATCTGTGGTGGAAAACCATAGACAGACAAGAGCTGTTGAACTGACATCTGAAACTACACTTCATGATTTCAAATTGATCTCAAAATCTTTGCCGGTGAAACAGCGAAAACTGAGCATGCATGGAGCTGGTTTGTCAGTCTACACAGTTCTGTAATTCCATTCCGGTGAGATTACGCGGGGGGCAGAGGAACAGGGATGGGAAGTTGGGATAAGGACTCTGTCTGGCGCCTCTGAGACTCCTTTGCTCCATCGTGGGGTGTCCAAGATGCCAACTATGAGTTGACCTCGTGTCTGTGGTGACAGCGTAACATGATGATCACAAACTTCAAAACACAGTACACAACATAACTGTAATGACTGATGGCAGGCTCAAACAGCACGCTGGATGACTGCCAGGATGCTGTGCCAGACAAAATAAAATGGTACGAGAAGAAAAATATAAGTACTGTCCATCAAAAAACATGTGGGAAGCAAAATGACATAAGTTTTTAAAATGCATAACCCTGTCTCATAGAAATAATCTTAATGCAACAACAACTCAATACAGCTGTATTTATATATTGCCAATCATAATCCAAGATTAGTTCTATGCAAAAGACTATATATAGAACATTCCCAGCAAAGCCTCTGAGAGGCCACGAGGAGGAAAAAGAGAATGTTTGAGCAGAGCAGAGGGTCTGGGTAGGTGGCGGTGTGCTCTGACCAAGTGGGGTTAGTGGACAGCGGAGAGACTAAAGAAGTAGACCAACAGCACAGGACTAACTGTGGAAACCCAATTACATTTTGTAGGAAATATCATATTGCCTGCATTGCATATTGCTACTAATAGAATACAGGCAACATTTTAAATAAAAGATCAGTCATTTATTTGGTGGAAGGCATCAATGAAATTTATATTTGGGGGACTGTTGCTCAAAAAAGCATAAATACAAAAAACATCAAACACTGCACTAATCACATAAAAATATAGTTACCGTATTTTCCGGATTACACGCCACAGTTTTTTGCATAGTCTGGCTAGGGGAGCAACAAATACACCGGAACGACATATATACCTTTTTTCTTTGAGTGTTTGTTGTTTGTCACACTGGCAGCCGCTAGACGTCACTGTAGGCTTGTGTACCTGCATCTGCCGCATTTGTATTACTGGCAATTTAAAATGTAGACATTACCGGTAGCAACCACACCTGCCATCAGCTTAACACTGAACGTGTCAGCATCATCAATTACCCAGTGAGGTGGGGAGGTGAGCCACAAGGTCTCACTTCTGGTGTGTTCCCAGACCAAACGCGATGTGTTCTCCAGGGCGACTTATACACATTTTTTTCTTTTTCATTATGCATTTTTTGGCTTGTGCAACGAACATTCCGGAGCGACACATAACCCGGAAAATACGATATATTGCATATCAATTTAAACATTAGAAACTCTGTTACGAGGACAAATAAGTCATACGTAGTTGCACACCAACACAACTCTAACAACAAGCAAATTCATTTTCAATTATCAAAATCCTATAAACAGGCCTTAAACAATGTTAAGAAGCATCAGCAATTAGGAAGTCTAATTATAACCAGGAGCATGTTTAATATGAATATCAACATCATTTCTGACTATTCTAAAAAGTATCACAAGCAGTTGATACCATGTCTAGAAATGTACAAACATAGAGTGGCAACATCATTGTTACGGTTCACCTCCCGGTTAGCTCACATATGTTATGATTTAATTCCTGGATGCCTAGGAATGAGCCTGTTCGCAAAGCTGTCCAGATAAACCCCCGTAACTAAGTCTTCATCGAAACCTACATGTATGTTCAGGACTTGGCCCTGTCCTACAGAGGATGGGAGTGTGTGCTTGCAAAAACTCACTGCCACACATCTGCATCTGGATCCAATGAGCCTGGCCATGGCCTCCGTCTCCGGCAGTCTGTGCACTTCCGACAACTGGGCCATCCCTGTCCTCGGGGACGCTGGGTGATGTAGTTCAGAGTTTTTTACAGTGAATGTATACAAACAGTGTCAGCATGAGATTTAAAAGTCTGATTCTTCTGGTCCGTAGATAAATGGCTCAGGTCTTTCAGCTCTGCTTCCACTCTGTTGAGCTGCTGGCATGTCGAAACTCTCTTTGTGTGTCTGAGTCCTCAATTCTGAATGTGTTTCAATTCTGTGTCCTGAAGCTTTGTTGTCAAGCTGTGTTCTGAATCCATTCTCTGTTCCCACATTCACACAGCTGTTTAACCCTCCTATTGTACTCGGGTCAAAATGACCCACCACAGGGAGGACACAGGGTGTATACAGAAAATGAGGACAACAATAGGGTTAAATGAACTTTGTTCCACACAGCTGCACCTCATTACGCTGATGAGGGAGCGTTTCACAAACCACGCCCACATCCTCCAACATGTGTCATCCGTATTTTCCCTGAGCTGAAAACCTACGCCTACAGAAACTAGGATTGTAACAATCATCTTTGCAGATTTTCTTTCAGTTCTTTAGGTTCCTCGATCTAGCCATAAAAACTGCTGTCGTCAAAACTAATAGATGCTGTAAATAAATTTGAGTTTTTGTCAGAACAACATTAGTTGTCTGTGAAGATTTGGTAACATTTTTGCTTATATTACTCAATGCACAATTTCAATTATGCAAAGTACAGTATATATACAGAAATATAAACATTAAAGTAAAACGATTACATTTAAATGTTTAGTCTAGTTTCATATGAAGGGCTAACTCAGCAGTTCAAAGACCGCTCAATGGAAGGTTCTCATGTGCTCATATACTCCAGAGCTGGTTGTTTGTTGACATTAGCTAACTCCATTATTAATCTAACAACCAAGACTGTGTTCCAAGAGGAAACTCGATCAACCAATGATATACATCTCTCTTCACACTCATACACCCAAACACACTCACCCCTGACACACCAGTACTGCAGCTGCACTGCCTTACAGGTCAGAAAACGTTTGATATTTCAGATTGTCCAAAGTAGACACATTTCGCTTCTCCTCTTCAGCAGAGGTAGCTCTTGGTCTTCCTTTTCTGGTACAGTCTTCATGAGAAACAGTTTCATCATAGTGTTTGATGGTTTTGGAGACTGCACTCAGGGACTCAAAGTTCTTGAAACTTTTCAGATTCGCTAACATTAGTTTCTCATAGTAATGATGGACTGTTTTCTCTTTACTTATCGGTTTCTTTCCATTATGTGGATTCGTACAGTAGTTGGACTAATAGGGTTACTCACTCTGTAGCCACTCTTCCTCTGCACAAAACAACTGATGGTCTAATTAACTCTTGACAAGGCACACAAACTGAGTGACCACCTTGAGAATGTGATAAGAGAATACCACGAGTGTGCAAAGCAGTCATCAATGCTAAATGTGGTCAGTTTGGACAATCAATAACATAAAACATGTTCCGGTTGTTTCACACCATTTTGTTTACTATATAATCCCAAACATGTTCTGTCACAGTTTGGATGTTTTCAGTATTAATGTACAAGATTAAAAATAATAAAAACCAGAAAGCACTCAGAGCGCAGAACTGCGCCAAAGCATGTTAACTTTTTCAGTAATGTAGCTAATTTACAGACAAGCAATACATAACCTCCTTGGCAGAGGTAACTGAAGGAGGTGTTTCCACACCTTTGACTGCACATGTAAGCACAAGAGAATGCACGCAATTCAGAGAGAAACTTTAGCACCTGTTATTTTTAATTAGGCAGCAGTGATCACAACCTTGTGTAGCCTTTAGAAAACACAGCAGCCCAGAACTTGAAAGACACCTCATTAACCCGGACCGCAGAGAGCCCCGGGAGCCAAAGCACCAAAGGATCCATTTCTCTGCAGCATCAGTCCTGCGTGTGTGTACACCAGAGCCCCCAGAATAAATAGCAGAGGTCGCAGTGTTGAGTGAGCGCACGCTAAATGAATCGCAGGCCAACACACATGTGCACACACTCTCTCGGACACAGGTGCAAACAACAACACCCCATTAGGGCTGACCAAGTTGTAGGCAAAAACGCCGGGGATTTGTCCGTATGAATGCCACGGCTTGAGTGCATTCATGGCTTCCAGTTCAGAGCCACAAAGGTTCTCCAACCAGACCCCTGCTGGATCACAGAAAGCCCCCTAATGATCAGCTGGAAGGTTTTATACAGTCCTGCACTTGAGATCACACAATAAATGCTCAGCATTTTAAATAATCACTCTTTACTGTTGTCACTGAGCCTTAACCCTGTCAGCCATTAATTATTTAAAAAAAAAAAAAGTGGGGATATGACATTCTGAGTCTTCTAAACAATCTTTAAAATAATGTCACTTGTTTTGAGCAGGCCGTGGTTAAAAATAGATACATTAAAGAGCAGATAAAGTGCAGTAACTCAGCAAACAGAAAACAAAAATAAAGAAAAATTACTTGAAATTTTTGTGTTTTGTTCTTTTTGTTCATTTTTTAAGTCATTTATTATTCTTTTTTGTTGCTTTCTCATTAACTTCTCCATTGTTTTGCTTGTTTTTTCCCTTGTTTTGTTTATTTATGTTCATTTTTTTGCATTTAATGTTGGTCATTTTCTTGATTGGTTTGTCCATTTTGCATCTTACTTTGTACATTTTTTTCTGATTCTGTTCACTTTCTCTTCATTTTTTGATTGTTTTGTTAATTTTTCTTCTGATTTGTTCACTTTCATTCATTTTCCTCACTATCTTGTACCTTTTTGCTTTTTATGTTGCTCCTTTTTCCTGATGATTTTGTTGAACTTAGGTCAAAATGCTCACTTGCTTATTACATTTTGCCTTAGTTTAATGTTGTAACTACTATAAATTTCATGTCACGATGTTTCTGTCAGTTTGCTTTTGTATGGTAGTGTAGTAGACGCCATGTATGAAAGAGTTAAAAAAAATTTGCCTTGATCATGTTTGTTTCAAGCACATTGAGGTCACTGTTATAAACACATCTCAAACCAAAGGTAATGCAAAGGTGGGCAGAGTACACAGAAACAGTACTCAAGTAAAATTATTGTTACTATCTAATTCTAGTGACTCGAGTAGACGTAGGAGTACTCCTAAACATCAGTACTTGAGTGTGAGAGAGCTGGCAAGCCCTCCCTGAACAGGTGTATGATTCTCAACATACACACACAGCATATTTTTATTTATTTGGATTTTTCTTAGTCTTTATTTTATACTCTTGTGTTGATCTACTGAAGATGGATCCTAATTAGTTGATTGATCCAGAGATTGATGTGACTTTGGTTGGTTGTTTTATTGTTTTTGTTCCACTCTAATGTTCCCTCTCGCTGTCTCTGAGGTGATTTAAGGTCCACCATTGTCATAGAGATGCTCCCATGACTGTGGCCTTAACAAGGGCCTGGGTGAGTCATCAACCTCGTTTGGGGAAACTCCAGTGGACTGAAGGTAGGGGGGAATATGAGGAGAGAGTGGAATTATGTTTGGTTTATTGTTTGTTTGTTTTTGGTGTAGTAGGTTATTGTATAAATTGTAGTTAAATTAATATAACTTATTTCTGATTCTTTGATAAGGAAAAATGTTGTTTTTCTGTAAATAATGTATATATAAATTGTAGATACACCCCTTTGTCTGCCAGGGAGATGGTTGGGGCTGGTGCCTTTATATGGGGGCTGTTTACTATTGTTTGGGGGCTGTAGTGTGGGACGGGGAATCCATGCTGGTCACTGATGTAAGGTTGCAGCACATACTTTGAGAAAAAATGTAAAAAAGAAAAGAACTCCCTGAAGTTGGATGCTGTCTTTGTTTGTTCACAAACCTTGCTGCATCCACAGCTCAGTAATGGAAGCAGTTTTACTTCTTAACCCTCTTGTTGTCCTCATTTTCAATATACACCCTGTGTCCTCCCTGTGGCAGGTCATTTTGACCCAAGGACAAATTCTCATTTTGTGGATTTTTTTTTTTTTGTTCAGTTTTTTACATTTTTGTTAATTAACTTATTTTTTTCATTATTTGGTCATTTGTTCTTGTTATGTGCAATAACTATAATTTACTATTTTTCAGTTTTTAATCAATATGTTCATTTTTTCTTATTGTTAATCATTTTGTGATTATTTTGTACATATTTACTGATTTTGTTGCTTAGTCTATTCATATTTCATTAATTTTCTTGAATATTATTTTTTGTGTACTTGATTGTTTTTGCTCATTTTGTGGATTTTTTTGTTCAATTTCTTGATTTTTGTATTTATTTTTTTGTTAATTTACTTGCTTTTATTTTTTATTTGGTCTTTTGTGCTTATTTTGTACAATAAGTATAATTTACTTACTATTTTCTTCAGTTTTCTTGATTGTTTTTAATTATGTTTATGCTTTTTGTTTTTGTTACTAGATATACTGTATATTTAGTACTAGAGCTACTGAATATTACAATTACAGCAAAAATTACAATTGCAAAAAACTCATGGGGGGGTTAAATATTTTGACCTTATCTTTGTGGGAAAATAATTAGCCCCCCTATGATTTTTTTTCTTTTCATATTTTTTGTCAGTTGCTTTTTAGAACAGTACCAAATTTCTGGCACGGTATTTCAATTTTCAAGCTTTTTAATTTGCAAATAAACATGACGAGGGTAAATATTATTAATCTCCAAAAGAAGTGATTTTGTATTCAGCCATAGCAGAAACCAGCTCTGTCACTGAATAGTGGTCTAAGTGGCCACAGTGTACACATTTTTTAAGTGTTATGATATGATGGTTTGTCTCATCTGTTGTTTTTGTCACCATTTTCATAGCAACGCAATGGTTTCTGCAGTACAATACTGTTCAAATAATTCTCACAAGAGTGTGCTACCACAGTGTGTTCCAACACAGCCTTTACACAGAGGGGGTTTTAATTAATCAAGCAAACTTGGGACACCTCGAAGAATTAGTTGCACCAACGTTCAAGCCTTGATCAACCTCCATTGGTGCAGAATAAGTATTTAACCCATGTCTTGTTTCCTGGAAAAGACCCATTTGTATAATTCTTAGATATGTTATTTTTCAGTTTTGGGTAAACTTATGTTTTTTAACCTCTGGCAGTTCAGCACTTACCTTCGGACCATTTCAAGCTAATCATTGAACTTGAACTGCTTGAATTTCAACAAAAAAATGGGGAAAAAAATTGGGGTGTTTTTGAAATGTTTGACCGTTAGTGTACTTTGCAATCTTTTTTTCACACAGACATCATCCAAAAACAAAAATATAATTTCAACAGAACACAAACTTACATCATGTGGAAACTAGTTTCCTTGGTTCTAGCAGCTGTTGTTTCCAATCATGAAGTAATGGACTAATGGAGAAAAACAGATGATGTTTGATTTGCCACTGCAAGGAAAGAGCGGTCTCCTAAGGTGTGTGTGTGTGTGTGGGGGGGGGGGGTGTGTGTGTATTTATGTGTGTATTTATGAGCTTGTAGTGCTACCCCTGTGGGTACCAAAAACTGAGAAACACCAAACTGTGGGGTACTTCCTGTCAGAGTGGGGTGATGAGAGTGATTCCCTTGGGTCTGAACAGGGAGCTAAGATTTGCCTTTGAAGATTAGGGCCAAAATTAGGTTAGGGTTGAGGATTAGACATTCGGAGTTTGGGTAAGGGGTTATGAAGTGCATTATGTCAATCGAAAGTCCCCATAGCATGTGGAAACCTAACAAGGGTGTGTATTTATGTGCTTCCGTGTCTACGTAGTTCAGTACTGCAACATCGCCTGACCAAAACATCCAAATATAACACATGAACTTATTTTGGGAGTACACATAATCTTTGCAAAAAGGTTTATAATAGTGCTGTTCTGTTCTTTACATATTGAAAAATATTAAAGAATATATAGAGCTATATGAAGACTGCACTGCTTACATGAAATCATTTGTTTCATGCCTGAATGTTTTATTTATTTCATCTAACATCAAAATTTAAACCTGTCATTTAAAAATATCTGCATTGAAAGGGAGGACTGCCATTGATGGAAGGGTCATTCCTTAAAATATTGTATGTGTATGTAATATATGTGCAAATTCATCAAATATGAATCAAACTTACCTGACATCACTGAGTAGAGTTTGTGAAGATGTTGTGGAGAATGAATCTAAATCAATTGAACCCTACACCATAAGTGTATTTACATGCAGTGCTCATCTCCATATGTGAGCTCACATTGCATGTGTGTAGCTGATTGCAGTGTCTGTGTGAGTGTTCGAATATGAGTGTGTATGGGTATATTTGTGTGTGAGTGTGCAAAGTGCCCTTTGCAGAGGCACTTTGTAATCAGCTGTCAGCGTGGGCTCGGTCCTCATGGTGCAGCCGAGGGCTGATCTGAGATAGACTGACTCTGAGCGCTGATCCACGCAGACGGACTGGACGAACGCCGCCTGCTCCGTTCAAGCAGATTCATTCACTGCACTTTTCCACATTTGAGAATGGTGGTGTGAATCCATCTGTGTGTTATTTCACTTGTTTTCAAACTCCAGAGACTGAATTGGGAATAAATTTTAAAAAAGGTAAGACATGAATATGATGTTTTATATGTGATTGTATTGTATGAAGTTTCATATCATATGTGAATGTTTCTATGATTATGTCACTACTCAGTACACTTACAGCTGTAAATGATTCATTATACTGCCTACATAAATTATGTAGTAACACTGAAATCTTAAAGACACAAGATCATACAATAATTTGACTGACTATAAAACAGAGTAGCTGTTGACTGAAAAGTAAATGATCTCAAGAAGGAATGTGTCAAAGTGTCAGAAATTCAATAAGTCTACAGTTATTAATAGTAGAGGTAGTATTGATGAAGTAAAGTGTTAACTAAACAAGATATTTATGAATGATGGTAGGAGGGTGAATGTAATCAAAGAAGTGTTTTCTTGCAATAAAATTGAAAAACAATCTTGATTAAGCTAAAACAATGTACAGCAAAAAACGGAGGAAAATGCAGATAAGTGCAACTCGGTAAACTGGATCAATACAAACCAAACCAGTAACTGTCCAAAACTAGGCAATTGTGTGGTTTTCTTTGGTGCAGTGAGGATGTTTTAGCAAAACTGTTTCCATCATTAATTCAATGATCGTAAAAAAATTCAAGAATTATACATTTGAACTAGAATTTTATATAAAAATGCATCTACAAGATGATTTTAAATAATTTTAGATGACATTCAGACTGACAGTGACAAAAATGTAACATAATCTGACATGGCACTGGTGACAGATGTGATGTTTTAGTCTGATGCAGAATCACGGTGTTGGTGGTGGTTTTTTCTGTTGAGTGTCTAATTCTCAGCGGTGTGTTTTTGGTGCAAGGCCAGTCAGAGATGATCGAGCTGGGCCTGGCCGATGGCAGCCTTATCGATGAGCTGATGGAGCTGACGGCTCAGAGCCTGAGCCACCTGGAAATCCGAGAACACTTCAACATCATCAAGGAGATCGGACGAGGGAAGTACGGAAAAGTGCTGCTGGTCACGCATCGCTTCAGGGGTACGAGACGCTTTGAAACTTTTATTCAGATTATTACATTGGTATCTGTTAAGTAATTGTTTGTAACAGGTAACAGGCATGAAAAATTGGTGCGATGATAATAAATTGCCTTTTAAAAAATATATATTCTAAATTATATAAGGATCACATCATATAAATATACAGTATGCTATGTATTCAACCCTTTCATACATGAATTATTAAAAACTGGTTTTGACATATTTAGCCTTATGATACTTCCAAACAATCTTTAAATATATTTTAAGCAGATTGAAAATGGTTAAACTATGAAAATCAGGTCATGTCAGTTTCGTGAAATACTAATTATCATTTTGCTTAATTACTATTTGATGTATAAGAAAAATATGACCCAACTGCACAATTTGAAAGTTTTGGTTTTTGTTGTTTTAGTTTTTTTTTTTTTTTAAAAGCATTTTCTTGATTGTTTTTTTTTTGCTTGTTGTTTTTGGTTCTAACTTGGGTCATTTACTTGATTAT
>JAQQAE010015986.1:0-11891 GCA_029823295.1 Pseudamia nigra
ACCTCTCTTATCTTTTTAAATGGGTGAACTTGCACATTTTTACGTTGCCCAATACTTATTGGCCCCACTGTATGTTCTAACATGATGAGGCTCAAATTGTGAAAGACTGGTTCAGGGAGCATGAGACATCATTTTCATGCATGGATTGGCCTCAACAGAGTCCAGACCTTAACCTCACTGAGAGTCCATGGGATGTGCTGGGGAAAACTGTGTGCAGCGGTCCGACTCTCCCATCATCAGTACCAGATTATGGTGAAAAATTAATCCAACTCTGGATGGAAATAAATGTTGTGACATTGCAGAAGCTTATTGAAATGATGCAACAGTGAATGTGTGCCATAATAAAGCTAAAGGTGGTCCAACAAAATATCAGTGTGTGACTTATTTTTTGGCCAGGCAGTGTATATTGTGCAATGTATTTTTCACCATTTAGCCCAGCTCTACTCGGTGTATTTTCGATCATAGTCTTTGTAGTTGATGTAAAGAATACTGATTCACCAGTGACTGGACCTTCCAGACACAGGTGTATATTACTGTCAGTTAAGACACGTTTGAAGCACTCATATTATCTCCCTTACACAAACTATGAGACTCCCAGCACCATGTGGCTGGCATTAACACTTGCCAACAAGTGTTAATCATGTGTAGCTGCTTAGTGCACTGCTGTTTTTGAAAGTGTACAATATGAGCACAGAATATGTTGTATCACTCTTCCGCATGCATTGTTATTCTTTTCAATTAAATTTTGCGCAAAACTACTTTTGTTGTGTATGTACAATATGTAACAATCATAGTGTGGTATTTATGCAACATAACCACACTAATAAATTGCATGTACTTAATAATGAATTGGAAGAGAAACTTGCAAGTCATTGAGTCCACCTAGCTGCCATCCAGAGTACACACTCTGTCTGCTGTTACTTTTCTCAAGCTTTATATCACACTAGGTGATAAACTATGAATTTGCTATTGTCTGTTATTAATATTGATTAGGAAATTAATCAGTTCCATGCTCTACTCATAAACATTTCAGATTCTTCCTCCACAGCAAGTCTTGTCCAGATTCCCCTTCTGTGATGTTGCAAATCACTCCCACCACACTTTGCCTATTCTGGCTGCCTTCCTTTTGTATCAGCACAGCACAGCGCTTTTCTTAATTGAGTTTTGTGTCTGATTTAATATCAGTGTCAGACCCAGAATCAGAGAGGGCTGGGGGTTTGTGTCGCTCTCTTTTACTTGACCTGTATCTGGCTCTACAGTCATCCAGCTCGTCCTGACTCCTCAGTAATTCTGTAGCTCAGTTCAGTGTTTGTGTGTCATATGCATGTTATAATCCCTGCTTTCGTGCAGCATTCAGTTGCATTTTGAATCTTTTACACTATGTGTGACCAACGTAATATGAGCTTTTTTGCAAAAATGAAGACCTTTGTGTCAGAGAGCAGTTCTGTCATGGACTTATAAGTGCATAGCTGTACCTTGGTGACTCTGTGCTGTCACTGTGTCCTCTCATTTTTGCTGACTCTAATGCAACCCAAAGCTGTCCCTTTATTTGATTTGGTATTTTAAGTTAAATTGCTAGGGTCAGCTTAGCTCACACTCTCCAAATCCAAGCAAGAGTCCACAGAGCTGCAATGACGAAAGTAAGACATGACAGAAGGACAGACTGTGCCAACTTCAAGAAGTAGACAATGGATGGTCATGTGCTAAGTAAAGGCCAGTAATAAAGCAATTTGAACCATGTAGCCTGTGTTCCAATACCAGGTCTCCTGGAATGGATTGACATGAAATGTTTTATTTTAGTGTTATTTTGTGGGAATGGACTTTGTTACTATACATTCATTTCTAGGATCATCATCCTGCCCAATAAAGACTTATTCAGGTCTTTATTGTGTACATACTACATGCTTATACCTTTTCCATAACCTAATCGGTGCAGCCCCTCAGTGTGTTGTCTCTCCTTATTCTAATCCCGTCTGTCTCCATGTGATGCCTGATCTCTGAGATTGCTGCGTCACAGAGCGGTACTCAGCTGTCGTCCTCACAGGATGCCTGACCAGCTCATCCTAATCTCTACATAGAGCTAAATTTACACACATGCACAGATTATTGTCACCTCTGTGTGGCTACAGATAAGGGTCTACACATGCAAGGTGCAGCATGTGCGAATCTTTCCTTTGTCAGTGTGTATGTGTGTGAGTTGCGGTGAAAGTGTGCAGTGAGATCTCCTAACTAATCTAAAGCATCATGTCTACACTGACTTTATTTGAATTATGTGGTATTATAACATCTGGAAAATTTATTTTGCTCCCCAGAGGTTACAGAGAGTACATGGGTGGAGTAGCTACATGGATTTGTTGTACCCCAGTGATATAAATGCATAGAAATTTATCTTTGACAGTACTGCTGCCATAGTCTGTCAACTGTGCACCCAGTCCAGTGAGCACTGGTGACTGATGGATGGCAGCCGTTTTTAATGGTCCGTGAATTTAGTCAACTCGGTCAGAATGACATAAAGACCTGCAGCAGGCCAGGTCTCATGGTATTCTCTTCCCTGCAGCCTGTCAGCTAAGGCACATGTCTACAGCAACACTAGAATACATGCCACATGGGAGTGGGAGTGAAAACACGGTAAATCTGACTCACAGGACACCTCATATCCCAAGGGAACAAGGCCAGTAGGGAGATTAATTCTACTGTACACTCATTACACTTGAGGACAGATGTGACTGTACAAAGTGTACACACAGACAGGTGTTTGTGGGAAACGCGTCACTCTGGTTATAGCTTGGATTATCTTATCTTCTATCACTATGACAAACGATATGCTACACTGACACATAGGAAATGGCAACAACATTTATCACAATAATAATTAGGATTGTAACCTCAGCATTACCATTTTCTTGGACTTGTATATGTATAGAAGATGTCTGCTTGAAAATATTTAAATGTTATATTGTTACATCTATAATGCAATAAAATGCTTCATGTAAAACTAACCCCAGGTATACACCTGAATATAAAAACCCGGGTTCCAGCAGACAGTGGTTAAATTCACACCGTTTGTGTCGGCTGAGGGCAGGATAGGCGTGTCAAAGGAAGACTGTGTGGTTTATTCAACTCTTTGTGACTGCTTTATTGCTCTTGGAGTGTAAGCCCTGCTAAAACCTGCCTTATGTTGTGTGTTTGAGTGTGTTCAGGCCACGTGCTTTACTCAGTGAGAGCAGAGCTACTCTCTGTTTAGGATTATTCCTCTGGGAATAGGCTGAGTCACGCTACAGAAGACCAGACACATAGACCGAGGAGGAGGAGATGGTAATGGTTTACCTTGAGATGGATGGCACAGTACAGAGGTTATGAAATCTCATTTTACAATATAGGTAATTTCATTACTAGATAATGTGCATATTATAATCTCATTTACACTTGTTGGAAAATCATAATAGAATTCTTCATATAAAACAACCACATATAAATTATTGTATCTTATTGCAAGAGGGTTGTGTCAGGAAGGACATCTGACGTAAAAAACCTATGCCAGATCAAACATGCGAATCATTGGTATTTCGCTGTGGCAACCCCTGAGGGGAGCAGCCGAAAGGAGAAGAAGAAGTAGATTGCAAAAAGTACATTTTATTTTTATAGTCATGTGAACAGTTCCAGTAAAGTGACTGCCGGACTAGTCAGAAGATATCATTTATATGGACTATACATTCACACTCGGCATGCCAACATGACTACAAAGTTAGTAAATGGTAAATGGTCTTGCACTTATATAGCGCCTTTCTACCCTACGGCACTCAAAGAGCTTTACACTGCTTTCCATTCACCCAGCCACACACATTCATACACCAGTGACACTCACTGGGAACAATGTGGGGTTCAGTGTCTTGCTCAAGGACACTTCGGCCTGTGGACACGAGAAGCCGGGTTTGAACCGCTAGTCTGTTGTAAACTTATTAAAGTAGTATTCATTATGTATTCATTTGACCAATCGGATGAATTGCCGCTAACCTCGGATTAGTTATTGTAAATTTTGTGGTGACTGCCAGATTAATTTGTTGAAGCCTTATTGTCATCACTGTACAGAGCACTGTTATTGCACATTGCATCTTTTCCTCATATTGTGCAAGCCTGTACGAATAAATTAAAAATACAAAACCTTTTTCAAACTTGCAGATAAAATGGATATTGGACTAAAATGTGACTCTTTGCATGACTGGTTTTATGATTCTTGCATAGATGAAAAAAGACGTTTGAGATGTAGCAACTAGCATGTAGCATAATTTGCGACGCCCATCCCAGAGGGTACACTCTGGATGAGTTGCCAGGTCATCACAGAGCTGACATACAGAGACAGACAAACATTCACATTCATACCCATGGTTGTGGGAGGAAGCCGGAGTACCTGGAGAGAACCCACACAGACCCGGGGAGGACATCCGCAATAAAATAAATAACGTAATAATAAAACATGTTTTCTTTGATCACGCAGATTACTTTTAGTTGCTTTAGTTTGCAGCTGATGCCAAAGACCGACAATAATCCATTCATACAGAAATCCCATTTAACAAGAGTCACTGCTGCTGTTAATGGCTGTACCGTGCAGAATATAGGTTTTCTGCATGCACATTCTTATTCATTCTCCATCATTAACTTGTTCTTCCTCCCATTTTTTTGTGCCTCTTATAGTCACTTTTAAAGATTAGATGAACATTCACTTTTTTCTCTTTTTCAAATTTCATAATTAACAGTTTTCTTTTAATAAAGTCAATATAAAACACAGTAGCTACATATTATAACCATCACATAGTGGGATCAAGATCGAAGCATGCACAAGAATTTCCGTGTTTGTAGAATGTGCAGTACACATGGAAACAACTAGATATAAATGCATCTCATTGTCTGTGATATTCAGGACATTAGTGGCTCCTTTGAAAATGAGGTTACCCACTTTTTGATAGATTTTCATCTGGTTGGATTCTAAATTTAGCTCATTAAAATGTGGTGATGTGGTTTTTACTTTCTGCATTTTAGGCATTGAGCTAAAGCCTTGACTCGTGCTAAGAGTAAAGATGAGATTTCAGATACAAAGATGTTTTACACAACAATACAATCTAGATTGAAAAAAGAAAAAAAATAATTTGTTGGTGGGATAGAGGAGTCTCTTTAAAAGTATTTTTGTCCCATTCATTTAATCTTCTGTGTGTTTTTCTTAAGGTGGTGTTGGTGAGATGGAATGAGCCTTTCCAAAAACTGGCCACTTGTGATACAGATGGAGGGATCTTTGTTTGGATCCAGTATGAGGGCCGGTGGTCAGTGGAGCTGGTTAATGACCGTGGAGCACAGGTAAGATCTGATGTATATATTTTTTTATTTTTCTATTTGATTGCTATTGTATTTTTTTCTATTTAAATTGGCTGTTTTGCACTGCTTATGAGGGTTACCTCTTTAATTTTGTTGTACTTTCCTTGTGCAATCACAATAAAAGGAATTCTGATTCTGGTACACAGACACAAGACATGAGTACATAAAATTCTTTGTATTTTATTTGCAGCTCATGTTTTGTATGATGGAGAACATATAAACACTCCAAAAAAACAAATTATGCGCCATAGACTGCATCCATCAATCACTTGTCATCCGCAACACTGCGTCTGATCAATTCTGACATCGTCTCATTTTCTGTGAGCATTTTATTAACTACATGACAGTCTAAACAATAGCCTATCTCTCTACATGTCTTTAAATATGTTTAGATATTATATTTAGATAAGATATTGTACCTGCACTTGGTGGTATGGAAAAAATATATATTGTGATACAGTATATAGTTTAAGATAGTTTTACTCTCAAAAAATATGTCACCCCATTGTTAATGCAGCAGGTTTATTCTGCACCTTGTTTCCACTCCAGTCTCACACTTCAGCATTTCACCCCCCCCCCCCCCCCCCCGCGCTGTGTGTAGGAGTGAGGTGTAAACCATGCTGTAAACAGGCTCCAGTAAAGCTGCTAGCATAGCCATATTAATGCTACAGAGTGAGAGAGAGTGCAGTGAAATAAATTACGTGACCATATCCCGATTCCAGTGATGTAGTCATTTTTTTAGATCATGCTCAGTCAGCCGGCATACATATCACCCAGCCTTATGACAAATCATTCCAAAGTCTTCCATCATTGGGTGAGATCTGGTGAATGTAAAGATCATAATATAATCTAAATTACTCAGTGTCCCTGGCCCTTTATGATGTGGACACTGTCATCCTGGTAGAGACCACTCCAATCAGGTTTGTCTTTTAACTGATCACCTGTCTGTGTCCTTGATCACATGCAAAATGCATTTCTCAAGGTCTGAGCTTCTGAAAACCATTCGTATCTAATCAATCAGGATGCATTCAGAGGTGGTCCAGGACTCATTCGTCGATTTGCAGCTTTAGTCTGAACGTGTATTGATCCTGGCACACGTGAAGGACGGAATGCTCAGCTGCGGTGATCTTGTCAGTGTACATACAGCATCACATCAAAGTGTTTAAAGACATGAATGTTTCATGTTTTGCTCTTGCAGATGTTAATGCAGGGTCTGAACAGGGCCTATATGTACTGCTGTGTGTTTTTCTCCAGTTTTGATAACCCCTCATGCTGGGGTAAGTTTGTACACGCCCCAACAGTGCCCCCTAGAGGCTGTACTGGTCCTCATACCACAGCACAGGGGTTTTGAACAGGTGGTACTTTGTAAGAAAAACCTAAACATAATGAAATTGAATCTCATTCCTGACAAATTGGTGAGACACAGTGCAATGTCTGCATTTTGTGTCATACATAATTTACACAAAGAAACTAAAGAAATAGTTGAAATGTCAAAATGATAATTGCTCATTATTATTCCATCTCTTTTTCTTTGTCCTGCAGGTGAGTGACTTCACGTGGTCACATGATGGCACTCAGGCTCTCATTTCTTACCGTGACGGCTTCGTCCTGGTGGGTTCAGTGAGTGGGCAGAGACACTGGTCCTCTGAGATCAACTTGGAAAGCCAGATTACATGCGGCATCTGGACTCCTGATGACCAGCAGGTAACGCTGACTCATCCCACAGATTTTTAATGGGTACCATTTGCCACCGTTAGTATGCAAACTTGTCATTCAAATCACCCTGACAAGCCCCGTGGGGAGATTAGTAGTGAGTGACAACGAATTCTCTGTATTGAGCGTGTTGTGCTGTGTTTTTGCTTCCATGCTGTTAAATTGTCAACTCAGCTTGGGCATTAACAACCTTTCAGCTTTAATGTGTATGCTTATCTTTGTACATCATCTTCATCCTATTTATGCCTTTGTCTCCAAGTTGTTTCTTCACCATATGCCTTTTTTTTTTCTTTTTGTCTTTGTTTTTCTGTCTTTGTCTTTGTTTTTCTCTCTCTTTTTCCTCTTTCCTTAACCCCTGCTGATTCTTCTGCAGGTGTTGTTTGGGACTGCAGATGGACAGGTGATAGTGATGGACTGTCATGGGCGGATGCTGGCACACATTCTGCTGCATGAGTCTGATGGCATTGTCAGTATGTCGTGGAACTACCCCAGTTTCCTGGTTGAGGACAGCAGTGAGAGCGACACAGACTCAGACGACTATTCCCCACCACAAGGTATGCTGCTATAGTACTCTTTAAACCAGACCAAAGACTACCTGGAGTAGCTGTGGGTTTGTTTCAAACTTTTTGATGGTTTGTCTAATTTTTGTTTCTGCAGCTGTTCATACACGGTGGTGCTTCATTGTTGTTTTCCATGTAAAGGTCCAATCGATGATGTTGGCAAACTAGCTAGCAGCAATTATTCATGGCAAACCACTATAAATGATTAAACAGGTGACCTGCCAGTCAACCTCACAGTTGTCCAGCTCTTTTCTTACCTGTACCAGATGTTGAAGGAATCTGAAATGCAGGCTATCTCTCCTCAGTCATCTTGTGTTTAGATAAGCTGCAGTTGCTAGTTCCATTGTAGCCATCACTGACTGTTTTCATCTCCAGAAGTGTGTGTGAGCTCATGCACCTGTGAGGTTGTGAGCCGTGTTGCCTGGTAGGTTGGCTGTCTAATCATTTACCACAGACTCCCTCAAACCATGGGCTGCGGGCTAGTTTGCCACTATCAGCGGCTGGACCTTTTTTAATAGGGAATTTCTAGTTGTTTCTTGTAAGTCAGGGGTTTCCTTGTCCACATATGCCGTCATATCCACTTATTCACTGAGAATTTTTTAAAAACAACTGGATGGAATCCCACTCCACATAAAAAGTCAACTTATGATCAGTCTTCTTTTCATAGTGGATAAAAACAAACAATTTACACTCTGCAGGAATAGGTTTATTTGCAATGTCAAGGAGAATTGAAGTAATTACGTATGATGCCATAGTTGACTGTGCACGACTTTTACAGTCTGGACCTGTTTAAGTTCTGCAGCCTTCATTACTAGAGCAATGAGAGCTGCAGTGCAATAAAATGTAAACAGTTTCAGGATATTGAACATGTATTGACTCTTTTAAACACCTGTGATTTAAACATCTAGTTAATCCTGTCAACATGCCGGTGACATTCCCTGTCATTGACATCCTCCACGTCACTCACAGATGTACAAGAGCATTAATTACAACTTGTCAAGATAACAGGGAGACTGACAGAATTATGTCTGCTTTTCCAAACTTATCGCATCAACATTTAGTAAAACTAGCATCTGTAATATGATATTTAAATGTATTGGTCTGTTCAATGCTGACATTTAATGCTTAATTATTGTGTAGACTTTTTTTTTCTTCCATTTCTTTCTTCCATTGTTAATTTTCATGAATATACTACTTATTTTTACTTCTGCTCAATGTTCAGTTTTTGTTGCTGGTCAAAAAAATTACAGTTGGGTGAACAACAGCATATGCTCTCCGAGTGCCCTCTACTTATTTTAGCAGTTGATCTTCCATGACGTGAAGTTGGCCCCCATTTATATTTTGCTGAGGATTTGGGGGATATTGCTAACTATGTTTGCTTGTTGATATTCCAGCAAAGTGTGTTTAATCATTGTCAGTGGAGGAGTCAGTAAATTAAAGACTTATATCATGACATACTATACACTCATAAACAATAACATTGTGACCACTAATGGGTGAAATGCTCATAATGTCGATTACTGTATATTCTGGGTTATATGTCGCTCTGGAATTTTAGTCGCATGAGCCAAAAAATACATAATGAAGAAGAAAAGATAAGTCGCACTGGAGAACAGGTCACATTTTTTTCGGGGAAATTTATTTAACAAAATCCGACACCAACAACAGACCTTTCATCTTGAAAGGTAAGTTATAGTAATAATAGAAGAGAGAACAACGGGCTGAATAGGTGTCTCGTATGTTAACGTAATATGACAGCGGAGGCCCTGCTGTCAGACACCCGCACATCCATCAGAAAATCTGCAAAGACACAGCGCTTCAGAGGCACACCGCCAGCGATTGAACACCCGTGGAAGTCCGGCAAAGCTGAATGCACCCGGCACTGCACAGCAAAGGAGACGCAACACACAGGAGATGACTGACAATGGCCTGAGCCAATCAGGACGCAGAACACAATGCGCGGGTTCTCCTTTAGCCAATCAGGACACAGAACACAATGCACGTTCATACGCTGTATGAAAATTACATGAAAATTGCACTAAAAACAAATCCGCGAAACAGTGAGGCTGCGGAGGGCGATCCGCGATATAGCGAGGGACCACAGTATATGTCGCTCCGGAGTATTTGTTGCCAGACTGAAAAAAAAAAAAACACGAAGTGTAACCTGGAAAATACGGTATATCATTCTAATAGTTTTTGTCAGTGAGTGGATGTATTAGACAGCAAGTGAACATTTAGCTCCTGAAGTTGTTGCACTGAAATCAGCAAATTATCCAAAATAAGTAGGAATTTGAACAACTTTGACAGGGACCAAATAGTGATGGTATGTGACTGAGTTACTGCATCCAAACGTCAAGTTCTTGTTGGGTGTTCTAGTCTGCAGTGGATAGGACCACAACAAAAGTGGTGTAGGGGTGAACAACGGGATTTCAATCCAACTGAGTATTTGTGAAATGTGTGGGAAAAATAGGTTGGATTCGTGAAGGCCCCAGCTCACAACAGGATTTGAACTACCATATTTTCCGGGTGATATGTTGCTCCGGTATGTTAGTTGCACAGGCCAAAAAATGCATAATGAAGAAGAAAAAAACATGTATTAGTCGCTCTGCAGAAGAGGTGTTCGGGGCTCAGGTGCGCGGCTGCGTGCTTGAGCTGCGCTGCAGCTCGTCTCCTCTAGCGGCCGTCAGTGTGACAAGCACCCTATAGTCGAATTTATTCAAAATACAATTCGCTCCAACGTATTTGTCGCTCCCCTCACCACACTATGCAAAAAAACACGACTTTTAATCAGGAAAATACGGTATGTGTCACTATATTGTCTAATGTGTAATGTACTGTCAGTTATTACAGCAGCTTTCAGAGGCCTGGGAAAGCTCATGCTTTGGGTTAGAGCTGTTCTGGAATAAAAACAAGAAACCTACACAATATTATGTGTTAGTTGTGTTTTGTTCTCTTAGATACTCTAACCACCTGTCAGTGGGCATAATTTAATGGGTTTTTTGGATCCTTTAGTGACATAAATTGTTTTGGGTGTCACCCTGAAAAACTCCAGTAACCACTGCGTTATCTGGCCACTTTAAATACTATACAAATAACTGGTCCAATGGTTCACTCATTGGGATGTGAGCACTCTCACAGGGGAGTAGTTTTGTGTGTTTATCTATCTGCATCCTGCTGCCCCCACTGTGTATACAAGCTCATTATTGGTTCCTGTTTATTTTTTATTTTTTCTTTTTGCCTCCTTTTCTCTTCAGTTTAATTACTCCTAGTTGCTAAGGTGTATTGGGTAGGATCTGTCCTGCTCTTGCTGTACTATTTTTCCGCTCCCTTCAGTGGGCCCAGTGGTAAGGCTGAAAAATGCTTGCCTTAGCTGAAACACTGATTATGTTCTAACTCACTAATTAAACCAGTCAATAGTAATTGATTGGCCCGATAGAAAGTATCTCTCAAGCCGACAACCTGACTAAAACACCAGGCTGCCTTTTCCTCAGCCTGCCAGGTCCCTTTGTCATGATATATGATGATGACCCATTATCACTGCACAGCACAACACAATACACTAACAGCAGCATCATATATTTGATTTAGTCCAACACTCACTGTAAACCGGTTACACTATAAAAAGACTAACACTTATTTGGCAGCAGAGAAAGCAGAGGTGGATATTTTATTTTTGTTGGTATTTGGGCCATCACAGGACTTGGTGAAAGGACAGACTCAAGGATATTTGAATGGTTGTCTCAGGGTGTGTTATTTATAGCAGTGTCGTGTGACTGAGGATATCACTTGCTACAGCAGTGAGATGTGCTGAGTTTGAGTGAATGAGAATTACTCTGATTTGGGAGCAGTGGAAACTCTGTGAAATTGAATTACCGCTGCCAAAGTCAATGGTTGAATCGTGAAACAAATTAAAGGACAACCCCCATGGGAGTAGTCTTTCTCAGGATGACAATGCCCTCATCCATAGGGAACGAATTGCATTGTTTGAGAATTAAAATTACATGAATAACATGCTCTGGCCTTATAGTGTGCAGAATTTTTTTTTTTTTTTTTTTTTTACACAGTGGACTTGTTATCTAGATAGTGAACAAAATAATGGCAAAAGGGTTAAATCACAGACAGTTCTGTTCACTATTAGACAGTGCGTATTCGGCTCTTCTGCTGCATAACAAAGTCCGGTGTCTGTGCAGAGCAGAGGTGCAGAAAATTTGCGCTGTTTGTCTGGAACATGTGAAAACCTTCCTGGAAACC
>JAQQAE010015987.1:0-11891 GCA_029823295.1 Pseudamia nigra
GAGTTTGATGTTTGTTTGTCTCCCTCGCAGACAAAAGATATGGTCTGTTGGAACTTGTCTTGGGCATGGAGAGGCATGGTGTAGTTATTAAGTTATTTATAACTCCACTTGTTCAACCAGCAAATACACAACATGATAAGTGAAAATTCAGCTCCTGTGTTTTAAATCTGCTGCTATGTTTTACATACAGTAAACACAGCGTGCTGGTTAAGCTAATAACATTAACAAGCTGTTAATGGCTAACAAGCTCAAACGAAACGTGCATGTAATGTAGCAAAGGTGTTAGTCTTGATTTGCAATGAGTGCAAATTGTGCAGTGTTTTTCATTGCTGCTGACTGACCAACAACCTTTCCTTTCTGCCTGCTGCAACAGGCTGTAGCAGTGAGAAGAGGACAGACCTACAACCTCATGCTCTTATTCATGTCACAAATATTGCGCTACTCTTTAACTTACATTTTTGGTCTCCCTACTGAGATATCATTGTACAGATTCATAAAAAAATGTAGACTATTATTGCTTTTTTGAAAAATGAGGGTTTTTTTTGTTATAACTTAGAACTTCAGTTCAACAGATATCCAGTGTCTAATTACATTTGGACTCTTATTTTCCACTCTTTATTGTCCTCTAATTAAAATCACCACATCTTTTAAAATCAATTCTTAATTCAGATCAGTTCAGTGTTCTGGACTTGTAGTCTACACATGAATGCCAAATGGTTTTTCTTTTACCAAAGGAAAACTAACTTTAGCCTAACTGTGCATATTGTCTGCATTTAGGGTGTTGTATCTCTCCAGAATTTGATAATGAATAATGTGCTTGTCCAGTTGTCTGCTAGCCAGGTCAATGGCGGAGAAAAGGAAAGTCACAGACATCCGGTCATTTTTTAATGCACCGAAACACCAAATGAGTGGAAAGATCCCAATATTGTTGAGAAATATCTGGAATGAGGTAGTGGTACATATGGAGATGTTAAATAATGGTTTCATTATGCACAATAGAGTCAGAGTAGAGAGCAAGGCACAGAGAGGCTGTCATCCAACGACACTGAGTCTCAGGTAAGGTTGAGCATTTCTAGAGTGTTATCAAATAAGGGGAACTCTCTTATTTACGCTCCTGAGAACAATTATATGTATGTTTGATACTTGTGAAGAAGACAACTTATTTTTTATTCTAGGAAGCAGGCTGTTCAGAAGCAGGGACAGTGGTGGCACATCCATGCAAAGACCCTGAAATGCCATTTGACAGCCCAGGGGACAGGGATTCAGCAGATCATGATGAGCAGCCCTCTACCAGTAGCAGCACCAGCACAGGGACGGGGACAGAGACACAGCCCAGAGTTCAGACCTCAGTGACTGCACAAAACCATACCAACCACACCCACAATTTATAGAAAGACAAGCTCTTTCTCAAAAAATTTTGTCATTCCATGAGACATAGTTTCGGGATTTTCCACCGCTACATTACAGTCCATCGGTTAAAGGGGTCTTGTGTTTTTATCCTCCCAAGACTGACCGAGCTGTTGTTTGATATGGATCCTTTATTTCTCTTTGCTATTTGTGGTTATTGGAACCTGATAAGTATAAAAACTAGCATCATCTTTTGACATGAGAAAAATGATGTCCACAGTAAAATCAAAAGGGAATATAATAGGGAAAGAGAGTAAAAAATAGCACGGTTTCCAGAATTAGGCTTCATAGAAAGCAAAATTATCATCACGTTGAAAAAAAAAGTTAAAAGTTTGGTTCAGTTCAGTTGGTTCAGTTTTCTCAGCTCTGCTTCCTCTCTGAGTTGCTCTCAGCATTTCAATCTGTCCTCTCCATCCACGTGTTAAAATTAAATGTTCAAAGTCTTTACAGAGCAGGAACAGGAGTGGGCTCAATACCACGTAGTTTTAGCGGTCGGACTGGCGAATGCTGACTGGAAAACTCTGGTATAAATGCACTGAGGTTGATGAGTCGATGAGTGACAGGTGTGACCCTCTGCCTGCCTTCAGCACACCTGAAACAGACACTCACACACACACACACACAGAGGGAGCCAAAGGGACAGATCCTGACTTACTGTTGAGCGTTCAAAGGCCTGTGGACAGGTAGGATATGGACTAATAAGAAATAATGACATAATTATAATTAGTGTTTAATATCATTACATAGGATATTGTGAGAGTTGAGACATTTGAGAAAGTGTCAGACAACACAGCAAAAAAATATTTATGCCCCCTCCCAAAAAAAAATTACACTGTAATTGAAATGTTACTTTTTATTGTCCCCCACCCAACCATGAAAGGGGATTTCGCCCTTGATTCTAACTGCATGCTCCCTCAAAAACGGTGCATTGTGTTGCAAGAAAGAACTGCACCAAAGGACCTTTGTCATGACCAGTCCAAGGTTTACCTTTAAAATCATCCTGCACTTTCACGTCTCACCAGCCAGGTGGATGAATTATTTTAACCGAAGGTGGAAAGGACTGAAGCACTAAAATGCGCCTCTGAGGGTGATTGTACTCAATTACATCAGTGACGAAAAAATCTACCTCTACTCAGTTACATTTGGCTACACTCCTCAGTGAGTCATTCATTCATTCACTCATTCAATCATGAGTCATTTTTACACCATGCTGAGCTCCCACACTGCAGCTGTTCAACAAAGAGCCAGAGCCTCAGCACTGTAGGCTGAGAGGAGACGTGATCCAACCCACCCTACCATGACCTGCCATCACTTCATGACAATAGTCAGAATTAATTGCTGAAGACAGGACACCTGCGGCGCCTTCAGAGCTGCATGATGTTCATCCCTGCTTTCTGATTGATGAGGAGCAAAATTCACATGATGCGCTCCTTACTATGTCAATCCAAAGCAGTAGAAATCATGAGCAAATCATTATTTTTTAGTTGTATTTTTATTTTTATTGATCTTTGACAGTAAACAGTGTTGTACAGTGCATAATTTTGCATTTGTCTGTTTCTGGATCTGTTATTTTATTAATGGACACTTTACATTGTTGTTGCCTGTTGGATAAAGAACCTGTTGGAAGGTGATCAGCGATGCTGTAATACATTTTACATCATGGACTTACTCTGTACTTGACTAGTATAAAGATACATTTATACTCTTATTCATGTACCTGTTTTATGATACTTCTACTTGAGTTATTAAAGTAACAGTACTTTTATGTGAGTACTGTTTCTGTTTACTCTGCACACCACTGTTTTTAACAAGGGTAAAACACTCAGGAAAAAAAGATTTTAACAAATTTATGAACCAAATTCAATGGACATAAGACATTTTTTGCATATACATAGGTAGTCTCATATCTTTTAATGTAATTCATGGAAACTGAAAATGTATTGCTTTTACATTTTTGTTGAGTATAAATCTACATATTATAGATTTTCATGAATTCAATTCTTCAAATGTAAAAAATGATGAGATGAAAGATGACGAGGAAAATGAGACAAATGAAGATTGGTGTTGGTGTGCATTTTGATTTAATGCTAAATGGAAAAGTTGTTAAATGGATGAATTTAACAAAAAGTGAAATTAACAAACACTGGACAAAATAAAAGCAAAGAGACAAAATTACAAAAAGAAAATGACAAAATATGAACAGAAATGAACAGAGATGGAAAAATAATCAAGAACATAAACCGAAGATGTAAAAAAATAGTCTCCACCCAGTACACGGAATTTATGACTGCGTTTTGACTGTTACAAAAATAGTTTACAATATGTGAGACAAAGTACCCAAGGAAGCCAGATGCTCTTGTTAATGTGACGCATCCCAGAGATTTTCCATAGAGATTAAAAAAACGTGTCATAATAACTAAGAATAGGGTGACGATAATAGCATGGCTGCATGGAGAGATGGGGAGTTTAAATCAGCTGAGTCTTAGTCTGCATCCAGAAGTGAAATGACAAGCTGAGAGCGACGACACAACATGGAACGGTGTAATGAATTATGAAAGGAACCAAAGGAAATTAGGGGGATGTGAAGCAAGAGCTCAACGGTCAGAAAACAAGTGGGAAATGAGGTGAGAAAACACAGTTCACAGTCAGGCAGAAAAGCAGACGTGATGGATTAAAAAGTACAGAGAGCTGGAGGTGAGAAAAAGAAGTAGACTCATAAAAATAGACTCGTAAAAAGTGAGCTTTTTTCTTTGCATTCAAGGCTGTGGGTGTTTTACTTATTGCTCTTTCTGTAAAAAAAAAAATAGTTCCTGGAGTTTCAAACCCAAACTGTAAAAAGAGATTAACGTGTGCTATAACTTTGGGGCACTTCACGTTGTCTCCTAATCTAAATGAAGATGAATTTCTTTGCTTTGAAAATAGCTGACTAGAGATTTCGCTTGTGGATTTTTCTTCTAAAGATGACACTTCATTTTTAGAGCAGACGATAAAACAGTGTTAGCTATATATCTTATCTGAGATTTGGTCTTATTAATGAGGAGACTTTTCAGCAGTAATGAATGGGCTTACATTTACTTTGAGGCTATTTGATACAGTCCTGATCATCATACTCATTTTTGGTAATAAACATTATTATTTCAACTGTGTCTCCAATGTGGACGTGACATTGAGAAGCCTTTTTGTTAAACATTTGCCCTGATGAAGGTTTAAAATCAAAAGACTTGGCAATAAAAAAACTATAAAATACTAACCCGCATGTCTAGAAAAGCTGAGAGTAGTTCTTAAATGCAGTTAATCCTGAAAATTCTTACTTCATAATGTATACAAAATGTTATTATTTTACTGGGAAACAAAAATGTTCTCTGGGCAACTTAATTGTAGATTTTTTTTTTAAATGTACACCCAAGAGAATTAATAAGGCACATCTACATTTATTTGTGAAATCACAGGTTCGTGTTGTTTGCAAATGACCACTCATATACTGTTCACCATTACCATTTCATGAAAATCCTCACTTAATCTTTTAGAAAGCAAACAAAAAATGCCAAGAAACATAAGCACCATGCATTGTTGAAGTAACATTATGTTGCATGTACTGGTTTATTGTGTGTGTCAATTGTCTCTACTGCTGTATCGGTGGTGGTCGGAACCTGTTTCTGAGGTGTAAAAGATGGTTGTTACACATGGTCGCCCAAGTCATGGTTGGTCAGCTGTTGCTCCTCTGACAAATAACAGACAAATAATACCAGTATCAGTGCACTGTTGTGGAGTGACAGACATTTACTGTACTGCTGTGGTAACTTGTCTGGTGGTCCACCCTGCCTCCAGTATTCCAACAGCAGTATCCTCGTCAGGTTGTCCCAGTTGTGGCATTGTTACAGGTGTTATTTTCTCCAAAGCTGTGTGTGTTTGACAAAGGAGTAGTGATTTGAGATTGGTTGCACAAAGGCATTGTGAGTTTTTCCCCCAAAGTGTGTTTTCAGACACAGGACTACTCACAATAATCCATCTGTGACCAAATCCCACATGTTGGGAATTATCATAAAGACAACCATACTGCATTTGTACAACTAGTTTTAAGTGTGAAAGCCTCTTCCCAAACTGGGCAAAAATAGAGTGGTATGTTATTAAATCCCTTGAGTGTACTTTTTATTCTGACATGGATAGGACAAATCAATAAGCATTACTGTAAATATGCCACATTTATCCAAAAGTCTAGTTTTTATCTGTAGTTCCTGGCCAGCTGTTGCAAGAAAACCTCCTCCAACAACAAAAACAAAATAACACTTGGTGAGTCAAAGAAAATAGACAATTTTATGCTCCATTACAATGCTTATGATAAAACAATAATGAGCAAAACACAGTATTAGTTAAAATTAAGTAGACATCCAGGCACCTGAAGTGAAGCATCAACACACTGACAACATGCAGCCAGTCAGCAGATCCTAAAACCCAAAGTCTGGTTATTTGAGCAGGAAAGTAGCAGGCCTTAATCTGTCACAGCTCCAAGCCAAGTGAAGCCTCACAGAATGTATTTCCAGAAACATATACCTAATGTGCTTGTAAAGTTTGTTCTCTTTCACAAGATTTTTTTTTTTAGATTTTATGCAAAAGAGTAAGTGCAGATAGTGGT
This sequence comes from Pseudamia nigra, assembly GCA_029823295.1. Classification (NCBI taxonomy): domain Eukaryota; kingdom Metazoa; phylum Chordata; class Actinopteri; order Kurtiformes; family Apogonidae; genus Pseudamia; species Pseudamia nigra. Next base: position 6,041 of record JAQQAE010015987.1, read on the forward strand.
AATTTGCTGTGTCTTCACACATCACCATGACAGGTAGCAGTGTTGTACTGATGAAAAATCCAATTTATTCCTGTCTCATCTGTGAGATAACATTTTAGATGGAAATCAGCGACAGCAGCTCTCTGTTTTCTGAGTCTACAGTGATTCCTACTGACAACCCGGTTCATTCACTCTGAAAACAGCTGATAGAAATACATGCTCTGTGTGTTTTTATTTTTTTCAAGTTTCAAAAGTTGTTGTCAAATTTACTTGACATTTTATGGACACATGGCTACTATCAAAGAATACATGTGCTGGGCTGTTATACCTGTAGTCCACATCTGTCTCCTGTTGAAAATGTTTAGAGGAGAATCAGACAACAATGGTGATAGACTATTGAACAGCTGAAGTAACAGAAACAGTAACAATTCACAAAAATACTACATGAAGTGCAATGTTTAATATCATTAGGTTCCAAATGGTTTTAAAATGTGATACAAAAAGGAAAGCAGCACAGTGGTAAATATTCATCCATCACAATTACTGAGAGTGTTGCAGCCATCAAACCTACATTATTAAGTTGGTTTGTAAAAAAAAAATGAAAAAGATTAGACGGACGACCTGCCATTCAATCAGTCAAAGATGTATGAACTCATGCATTCACATGCAGAGTTGAAAACCGTTGTAGCCATAGCTATTACAGAGCTAGCATCTGTAACTTATCTAACCCCACGATGACTGAGGACATTTCAGAGTTTCAACATCTGGTACAGATAAAAAGGGAACTAAACAACAGACATACTAGCTTGACAACTGTGATGTTATAAACCATGCTGACTGGCAGGTTGCCTGTGCCATAGTGGTCCACCACAAATGATTAGCTGCTAACTATTTTCCCAGCATTGTAAACTGCACTGTTAAATCACAGCTTTTATTTTTATGAAAGTATGAAATTTGATGCTGTCCATTAGAACTGTATTGACTGGAATTCAAACCACTAGATGTCACTAGAAAAGGTTTTCCCCATTTCTTGCCATTACTTGTTTAGTTTGGATAATGTGCCATACAAAAAACGAAAACATTAATTTCACGTGAGAAAATGTGAGTTTGAGCAGATTTAGTTTCCGTCTGCAGGGAAGAACAAATATAAAACAAATACATACATGTATGGTACCAGTAAAAGGATTGGACACACCTTCTTTTTTATTACCTTCAATATGAAGACATGCTGTGTAAGATCATGTATGGAATTATGTAATAAAAAAGATGTGTTAAACAGCTCAGATGGTGCTTTATACATGGAACAAAGATATAAACGCAACACTTTTGTGTTTGCTTCCATTTTTCATGACCTGAACTCAAAGATCAAAGACTTTTTCTATGTTCACAAAAGGTCAATTTCTCTCAAATATGGTTCATAAATTTGACTAAATCTGTGTTAGTGAGCACTTCTCCTTTGCTGAGACAATCCATCCACTTCACAGGTGTGGCTTATCAAAATGCTGATTAGACACCATGATTATTACACAGATGTGCCTTAGGCTGGCCAGAATAAAAGGCCACTCTAAAATGTGTGGTTTTATCACACAACATAATGCCACAGATGTTGCAACTTTTAAGGGAGCATGCAGTTGTCATGCTGACTGCAGGAATGTCCACCAGAGCTGTTGCCCATGAATCAAATTTTCATTTCTCTACCATAAGCCATCTTCAAAGGCATTCTAGAGATTTTGGCAGTACATCTAACTAGCCTCACAATCACAGACCATGTGTAACCACACCAGGTGATCTAAACGAGGTTGTCCTCAAAGGAATGTTTTTTTGTCCTTGAGATGCAGGTAGACTGTGGAGTCCAATGTAGTGAACATTGTTCAGAATTGTACATTGGGGAAACTAAACAACTGCTTCACAGGCCAATGGCCCAACACAGAAGAGCCACTTCCTCAGGACAGGACTCTGCAGTTTACCTGCATCTCAAGGACAAAAAAACATTTCTTTGAGGATAACAATATTCAGATCTTGGCCAAGGAGTATAGGTGGTTTGAGCAAGGGCAGAGGAAGCCATTTTTGTGAATCTGGAATGACCCTCTCTGAATAGAGGGGGAGGACTAAGACACAGTCTCTCACTCATTTACTGTTCTGTTCTTCGAACTCTACCAAGCCAAACTGCAGCAAACTTCCTGGGTCGCTCACACCCCTCCTTTGGTCCCCATCCACAGAGTGAAATTGTCAAAGACCCTCTGCACCCCTTCATTGGTCAGGGACAGGGACCCTAATGACTCTGTAATGACCCTGGGCCAGGTGAAACTGACACCTTTTAGGATGAAAGGGTGGAGTCCTGAGCCACAGAGTGTAAATTCTGGATGCCTACATAAGATCTTTTAGAACTGAAGTAGCTCCCTGGATAGGTAGCAAAATGTTTTCAATACAAATTTCCAGTCCAGTTGACAGAAGAAAACCACATGCCTCAGATACTGACTGGTTTTCTGATTTTAGAGTGGCCTTTTATTGTGGCCAACCTAAGGCACACCTGTACAATAATCATGCTGTCTAATCAGCAACTTGATATGCAACACCTGTGCCATGGATGGATTATCACTTAGTCACAGATTTAGATAAATTTGTGAACATTTGAGAGAAATGGACCCTTTTGTGTAAAGTCTTCGATCTTTGAGTTCAGCTCATGCTGTTCAGTGTAGGGTAGATTGTCCAAAGTCCAAAGATTGTCCACATTTTCCTTTGATAATTGATGTAAATATTGATGGCATTCTCTCATCAGATTTATGAGGCAGTCACTTAGGATGGCTCTTAATCCACAGGTGAGATAATTTGTGCCATTTTTGCCTTCTTGATGTGTTTTAGACCAACAGTTGTCTTGGGCAGAGGAAGGGTGGATACACAGTCACTACTGTACAGCTCCATATAATGGCAAGAAACAGTTAAGTGAAGAGAAGAGCCCATCATTACTTTAAGAAATGAGTCAGACAATTTTTTAAATTTCAAGATCTTTGAATGTGTCCCCAAAGGCAATAATCTCTCAAGGATATACTGTAAATGTGAAGAAAATGCATTGTAATGATGCATTATCTATAAATGAATCCAGTGTTGTATTGCAATTTTGGTTTATGAATGATGAAGATGCAAGTGTTTGAAAATACAGTATATGTACGACCGAAATTTAAATGTATGTTTTTTGACTTATGGAGATGATTCGTGAATAGTTAACTGTTGGCTTCTTGCTCCTTTTCAAACAGATTCCTCTATTTTGTTTCCATGGGACAATTTATGTTAATCTTTGTGACAGTAATTTTAACTGTTTGAAATAAAATTAATGCTACACTGTCTCCTTTAACGACCGTTAGGTGTAGTCTTCACAGACCACGAAGACTGCAGACCACTTCGGCTGCAGTCTCGGTGCCCTTTAATTGGGAAACAACTAGAGACATATGTACAGGAGGAGGCAGGCACAGGTGAAACACATTAGGGAAGGATGTGAAGCTGAAACAAGAGGAGAGGTTAGACACACCAAAATAAAACAGGAAATACTGAAACAGAAAAACAAAAACATAACCTAAGGCAAGGAAATGCTCCTGACATGGGCAATCTAAAATATTTCCATATATGTTCTTTCAAGTTTGGATGTCTTAAATTAATATACAATGATAAAGATAGTGAAATAAAGGAAAAACACTGGAGGAGAAGATGTGTCCAGGTGTGATAGCAGGTAGTGTACATTTCAGAATTTCTTTGTTGTCTTATATAAATGGCCTATTACTCATCCTGTTTTTTTCCCTGTTCGCTGGAGATTTCACTGGGGAGTCAATATGGAGCTGTATGAGACAGGGGGCTGAAATAACAGAGAGAATACTAAAAAGCACAAGAGTACTTTGATGCAGCCGTGGCATGAATACAGAGAGCCACGGATGAGAGAAAAGACAGAATACGAGATAAAGTAGGTGACGTGGCGCAGGAGGATGGATGTGTGACGACTGGAGGGACAGATAATCGGTATCAAACGATGTGACATCGGTGGTGGAAAAGAAATGGTGCCTCCCTTCTGGCCATCTATCCATATGTTTCCTTCTCATTTTGATGAATATTTGTCTCAGGCATGTTTCAGTCATCTGGGATGTCCTCAAATAAGAGACAAACAATGCAAACAGACATGCTATATATGTGGGCAGGAGAACAAAAAGGCAAACATACTGTAGGCTTTGGCACATAATTAAGTTTGAAAGCAGATGTTCGTATTTCAAACTCCAAGCAGGTCATGCATGAACGAAAGCATAGGTTGATATAATTTCACTCTGAAAATGAAATACAGTGGTACCTCTGAAATCTACAGAAACTATGTACTAACAATTGAATTTAAGATGTGATCATTTCAAGACCATAAATAACATTACTGAGGTTAGGAAAAAATCTAAGAAGCCTGATCTCCAGCTGTTGGAGAGCATCTCAGGACAGATACGGGGTGGGATGCGGTTTGGCAAAAAGGTAGGATAGTTCAGTAAATGTTATTTGCCATACATGCTTTTCCTTTTAATTTTTTTTGTTCTTCCTCTAATCTTAGTTTTTTCATTTTTTTGACTTATTTTTCCCTTACTTTTACGTTACCAACAAGCACATGTAAATACACATATCATTTACCGTATTTTCCGGGTGATACTGTTTGTCGCTCCGGCCAGACAATGCAAAAAACAGCGACGTGTAATTCGGAAAATACGTATAAGTTAATTATGTCTGCTTGTTCATAAATGGTCACCGACTTGTGTCATCATTGTACATGATCAGTAGATTTTCCATTTTAAGAAAAAAAAACATCCTTATTGGGTTTTGAGGTTTGTAAATTCAGTGATGTAAAGTAAAACCTGTGAAATTATAAAACTGCTCACTACTGTCAGCCTGAGAAATGTTCAATAGGTAGAAAACAAAAAAAAACCAAGCCGTTTATAATTCTTGTAATTTGTGACATCAGAATTCATAACCAACCACTATCAAGTTAAAATGCATTAGTCCTTCACCCACGAGCCTGTAGAATTCAAACTTTTATAACACTGCAAGTTAAAACCTACCAATAATCCTAACATTTTTCAGCAAACCATGCATGATAAATGCACTATTAAGTACCTCTGTGTTAGAGTATCATCTTGTGTCATCTTGAGAATGTCCTACAGCTCAAACAATCAGTGTTTTTTTTTTTACAACATATCTCAGTAAAATCAAGAATGTGTGAGTTTGTAAGGTGCTCTTAAAGACAAAGATATGAATGTAAATGTCAGGATGTGGTAATTTTTCCTATGATAATACAAAGAACTAAAAAGCACTCAGACCAAGAGAGCTCAGTTCCTCTCCAAATTGAAAACCTACCATTATCATTTGAACCTATGCTCATTTCCTCCATAATGTTAATGCACCCAAAAGTAATATTCTTAAATTTATTTGATCCTCATTATTAGATTCATTGACCATGAAGTCCTAGCATTTCAATTTGGAATCAAATGCAAATCATTACTAGTTCAATAGTTATTCATGAAAAATAATATTTCCATAATGGTGTTTTTTTCTGGGTCTAGCTCAGAAAAAAATCTGTGGACACATTAGTGAATCAACAGAATTTTCACCACAGTTTGGTGTCAGTTCCATGTCTATAGTTTTATTTGCCACCTTACAGTAACTATTTTTCCACAACTTCTGTAAGTATAAGCATTCTGGATCACTATATATAGAATATTGCCCATATCTGCAACAAACTGTGGTTTGATAGAATCTATTAATTATGGTGTTATCCTATATTTTTTTGGCTAAATTATTTTTTTTACAAGGACAAATGTTGAATTTGGCCTTTTAAAAACCTTTTGGATCCATACAA
>JAQQAE010015988.1:0-11891 GCA_029823295.1 Pseudamia nigra
GGAGCCTATCCCAGCTGACTTGAGCGAAGGCAGGGTACAGCCTGGATGAGTCGCCAGTTCATCGCAGGGCCCTTTACAGCACACTAAAATTGAATCTATTTCATCTCTGCCGTATAGTATTAGTATATTACAGTAAATATGTCTCAGACTTGAGTACAAACATCTCTGTGTATGAGATGATGTTTCATATAATCAAACCCAGATTACCAAATACTACTGCACCTGCTTCCTTGAATATCTTCTTAACTACAGGCAACATTGCTCATTTTTTCGAAGCAGACTTTTTCATGACGATATGAGTCGATTTCCGGAGAAAATGTGAGAATCAAATCCTCTAAACATGGAGCAAGTGTCACAGTGACCATCAGGCCTGCTGTTATTTCTGTCAGTTATTTCTGCAGGTAATGTATGACAGTCTTTTCTGCTCAGCCTGTTCTTCCAACAGCATCACCACCCAACAGTAATAAAAGTGATGCTAATAAGAGCAGACAAGCAGTGACGCTCACTCTGATGGATTACCTACTGTATTCCCAAGCATGTTTCAAGTCTGTGCGAGTTAATTTGAATAATGTTTTAAACTGAATGAGGACCAAAGGCTGCCTGGAAAATAGGCATGATGCATTCAGAAATCTAAACCACCAGTGTTCATTACAAGGTGGTGGATGATCATGTAAAAATAAATGCCCTTCGAGGAGTAACGACAGCATCAGTCGTATGTTCATTGTTTTCAGGTGTATTTTCCTCAACGTTAATTTGGAGGTCGTGATAAATAGGTATGGAGGAGAACACCAGAATGCAGCAGGCTTTTATCACTTCCTAGTAGCTGTCAAGCTAGATCGTTTCAGCCCCGATCACGACAGTGTTTGTAAACTCGGTGCAGTTGCAGATTTAAAGCTGTGTTAATGAATAAAAACACAAGGAAAAATGGAAAAGAGGTGACAAAATTACTGACAAATATCACTAGACTGCACACGACCTGCGCAGCCCTAAATAATAAAGATAATTTAACAGCTTCATGGTCAACCCAGATAAGGGGTCGACAACCTTTACCATCTAAAGGGCCATTGCTAGACAGAAAATAATACGTATGTGTCAAGAGCCACAAACAATTTGAACCATTTATGTGCCACAACATTTGATTTTTAGCCACAAGGTATTAAAAATGCATTATTACTTTTATTTTGATAATACTGTTCATTTTTTGATTATTTTGGTGATTTTTTTAATCATTTCAGTTCATTCCACACATTATTTTGTCAATTTTTTGGTCCTCTTTCTTCATTTTTTTAGCATTATAATGAATGAAAATGTTATTTTTTGCAGATTGTTTTCATAAATTATTGCTCGTATTATGTCATTTTGTTCATAATTTGCTTATTTTTGTTCCTTTTTTCCCTCGAGTACTTTTTTCAATGGTATATTCATCTTCAAGTTAATTTATTATTCTCATGATTGTTTGTTCAGTTTGTTTATATTGTGCATTATTTCGTACACTTTGATCTTAATGGTGTTCATTATTTTTGCTTATTTTTGTTCATTTTCTTGGTTTGGGTAAATTTTTTTTGATTAATCGTGTTGATTTTTTTCACATGATCCACGAAATATGCTTCACAATTTTGCTGCAACGTGTTAAAAATGTATTATTACTTTATTATTACTATTAAATTGGGTTTATAGTGTTAGTTTTATTCAATTTGTTGATCATTTTATTTTTTTACTCATTTAATGAATTATTTTGCAACCTATTGTTCATTTATTGATTATTTTGGTCATTTTTTTTCATTTCACAAATTACTTAGTTCATTTTTGTGCATGTTTGTTCATTTTGTTCATCATTATATTTTGTGAAAATGTTGTTTTTTGGCAATTATTTTGTTTTAATTTATTGTCATTAATTTTGTGGAATTTTGTTCATTATTTTGCTTACTTTTGTACATTTTTTTCTTTCACTTGACTTTTTTATTCATGTTCTTAACTCATTCACATCAAATTAATTCATTATTTTAGTCATTTCAGTGGATTTTTGTTCAAAGTGGTTATTTTGTTCAGTTTGGTCCTAATGATCTTCATTAATTTGGTTATTTTTGTTCATGTTCTAGTCTTTGGTTATGTAATTGGCAAATAGTGTGGATATTTTTTTATATTTTTCTGTTTTTGTTCATTATCTTCAACTTTTTCCATGTCGTCGTTGATTTTGTTCTTATTTTGTTCATTTGAATTTATTATAATATGTTTCTTCTATCACTGAACAACGCCACAGGACAAACTGGGGAGGGGCCGAAGAGCCACAATGTGGCCCTGGAGCCACAGGTTGGAGACCCCTTTCCTACATACTGTACTAGAATTTTTGGGGTGCCTTACTTTCTCATATTTATTTTGTATTGACACATTCCAACACTTGAATAGTTAGTACGCATTTTGATTTAGATTTGCTGAGATATAAGTACATTTACCAACATCCATTTTTACACATTAGCAAATGGTCAATATTTTTTTTCCTGGTGCTGGTGTAGGTCTGTGAGGGTTAAAGAAATCAAGGCATAAAAAGATGATTAGCCAAATAACAACAAACATAACCTTCGGGCTGGTGGTGACCCAAACGGAACAAAAAGTGGACTTGATATATGAAAAGCATATCAGCCATCACAAATGTATGTTTAGTTGTTAATTATCCCTTAATTTACCAGATAAAACCCACAATGGTTAAGGATCTGTTTTTTTTTTTTTTTACAAAAGGCCAAGACAGAAACATACAATATCTGATAATATTTAAAAAATACTGTACCCATTTATCAACGAACACAACGCAAATGTAGCTATTAGACTTAGGTACCATGTTAAGTGTTAGACTGATGTTAACTTCCCCATCACCACCTCAGATGCACACATACACACATCCTTTCTCTTCATTTCCTATTAGTTCAGAGCGCACAGCAGCGAAAATCTCCTCATGCTTTTTTAAAGTCTGTTTTCAGATGCTCTGACTGGATTCGAGCACAAAAGAACACTTAAGCACACAAAGCAGAGCCACTTTTTGTTGTGTACAGAAGTTATAAAAGCCTTTATTTTTAAGGCTAGTCGTGGAGAAATGGCAGAGGTAGGCACAGGGGAATAAAGCCTTTTCTTTTATCTAGAAATACAGAATTTTAGCCTTGTGTTTTGATGAAAATGTAATGATTTATGAGATTATTTTCATATTTGCAATGTGCCCAAGACAATGATTTGTCCTCATTTTCTTGAGGACCTTTTAGAAAAAGGTTTCGGAGGGCCAAGCATCCAGATTTGGATCTGCTATCCTGGTTTTTCTCTGCCCCTGATATGACTCTATTTTTAATTATTGAATGTATTTTTTCACTCTTAATCTTTGCTCTCTTTTTAAATAATGGAAGGAGTGAGGAGGCGGTCTGAGCTGAGCTGCGTGTTGGAGCGTGTTAGCGATGGAATCATGATGGAGCCATGGGAAACAGTGCTTCAGCTGGAATAACAGGCATGAAAAACTGAAATGCATCAAAGCAAAACGACTGCTTTGTTTTCTGCAAGCGTTAATTAAAGCAGCGATATGATTTTTTTTTTCTTTCCATCTTTTCATGAAAAAAAAATTCTGATTCAGAAACCTTTTTGTCTCATTTCTTCGTCTCAGTCCCCAAGATAATTTGCTGTCGTCTTTGTGGAAATCAAACGCTCTGTTGTGCTTTCTCTTTCCTCCGCATGTACTACAGAGCTTTAGTTTTTCATCTCTCCGTCATCACTATAACTTCACATCATGCACTGAAGTAGATTAGTCATCTTAGGGCTTCATTTTATTTTCAGGTGCCTTTCGCTTTTTTAATATGAGCTTGCATACAATTGAAATTTGGGGGGTTTTGAAAATATTAAAAACTGTTGCCCTACTCTGTGCAGCTTTCCAATTAGCTTCTCATTTTTCATTGCATTTTTATTGAAATATGAATAAAAAAGGAGAAAGCAATCCATTTTTTTCATTGTTTTTAGCTTGTTTGCAATTTCCTGAAAGTCTTCCAAGACATTTAACCGAAATGAAAAACAGCATAACTTTAAAATAAAGCGGCTGATTTGGCATCTTTGAGAAAAACCTCACATCATATATTTTACCCTTGGAAGTGAACTGATTTGCACTGGAAGCCAGTGAATTCCTCCACTGCTGCTGGTGTTTGTCTTCTCCTGCCCAGCCTTCATACAAAGCGTGGATCTCATGCAAGGGAAAAGGCTTCGGATTGTTACCTGTAAGACCCGCTTGGTCAGGCCGGTCTTCTGGGCGAGCTGTTTGAGGTCCTTGGCGTCTGGGTTGTGGTTGATGGCAAAATAGGACTTCATGGTCCTCAGCTGGTGGTGCTTGAAGGACGTCCGCATGCGCTTGGTCTTCTGACTGGAGCTGTACTGGGAGTCCCGGTCCATGGACTCGCCGTCGTTCTCGTTACAGCTCAGAGCTGCAGGCCAACAGGAAACAGGAGAGGAGAGCTGATGAGACGGTTGCAACTCTGATCCAATCTTCATGACAATGCTTATCGGTTTGAGTCTTGTAGGGATCTGTTTCTGTTTCTGACCCAGTTTTCCCAGTCTTGCCCTGACCTCTTTTGCAAAACAGCTGCAAATACAATTCTATATTCTATAGAATTGTATTCCTATATGCCAATCCTATTAAGTGTGCTTTTGGTGATCTGTAATCACTTGCAAGAAAATTTTAAAAATCCTGAAAACTTTACATATAAAATGACATTACACATCATTAAAAAAGACAGTGATTCAAGTAATTAGATGTTAGGGTTCAGAATGATGCTTTGCATTCCACTGATGACCCCTTAATCAATTATTTCATCTTCTCTGCTGCTTTTTAATACATTAAATATAGTACTTGTGCTTGTATACGGGTGCATTTTCCCATGTAAACCCATAAAAATCAATACAATCCACAGTGACACTGTGACCTGACAGCTGTTTCTCCCCAGCTGCAGATCATCCTCAGCTCTGCACTTCGTCAGTTTGTCTGTCCCCATCTCTGTCTGCATGTCTTTCTATCCTGGGAGGAGGTGCTATGGCCTGGCTTTCAGTAAACACACACACACAACACACATATATTTGTCCCAGCCTGCAAATTTCTTGGCACCGGCTAAAGTGTTGCTGCATGCATAACAGTTCGTGTTCAATATCTGAACGCTGCAAATGATGAATATGAAGTGAGTGAAAACCATCAGAATAACACTTCACTTAATTAGCCCATACACACCAGGCAGAACAAATGCTGCTTTCTGGCCAAAGCATATGCTGCAGTGTTTTAACAAAAAGCAGCCTGCAGACCGTTTCCTGCTTGTCTCATCGTCTTCTTACATCTTAATTCATTATATTGATACCTTCCATAAGCTTCATACATTTGCTCTCTCAGCTGGACAGGAGAAGCTTTGATGCTGTTTCTGGCTGCAAACAGAAGAGGGCGCACTGCATCTTCACTCCCCTGTGTCTGCTTTTCAGTGCTTTTTGTTCAGTCTGTTTTTCAACTGAACACCCACAATGAGATTGAAGATCTTTTCTGATGCATGAAGATCATGTTCCTCTAAAGTAAGTTATCCTTTTTGTTGTTAATTTTCATTTTAATGTGGCGCCTGAAAAAAAAAAAAAAAAAGCAACTCTTCCCTCACAGCTGATTAAACCAAATCAGTTCACACTTCACTTGCATTTGAATTTCAGGGATTAAAAAAACATACTGGCAACATCTTAATATATTAAATGATTCTGTCTCTTTCAAGAATCAGTCACTCAGTCCAGGAGGGAAGCAACAGCTCATTTGCATCAGAATCAAGTGGCAAGACAATTAATTCACTTGTTGCAACTTTGTAGTAAAAAAAAAAAACAATACACGTCAAAGACAAAAAAAAATGCTTCCTTGTTCTCTGATTATTGTATTCTGAATTGCAACACAGCATATAGTTTGAAATCACCTTGCTGCACATGGGAACAGTTGGAAGGTTAATCAACTAAAGCCAACACGTGAAAAAATAAGATTCCAGCCCCAGAGTCGTGAAAGAAAGTTATTGTATTTTCTGCTCTCTCTTCCAGTGACTAACTCATCAAATCACATTGATCTCCCTGGTATACACCCAATTTGGCCCTGTCCCAATGCAAAAAGGCTCAGCAGTGCGTATGTGTGTGTGTGGGTTGTGGGAAGGGGGTAGTGGGGGTGTTAGGGTCTGTAGATGTCTATGGAGCTTGACAAGTGGAAAAGGGTGAAAGCAAAAGCCGGAACATCAAAAAACTTTTGCTTTTATCCCCTAAAGAGGACATGGGAGAAAAAAAAACTCTCTCTCTTTTGTCCTTATAGATTGACTACGACTTAATTAAAATGTACAGCGAATAGGTAACAATTTCTGTTAAAGCTCATATTTAATTCAAATCATTTGCAATATTGTGGCAAGACTTTATATTTCTGTACCCCTATGAAAACAATCTGGAAATATATTCTGTGTTACCAATAAATGCAACTACATTCACTTCATATAAATGGGAATTAATGGAGATTGAGAGAGTTCAAAAGTTTCTCTTATTTTGGCCCCTGCTCGAACACTTGGCCTTCATGGCTCAGGCTTCTTCATGCACAGTGTTTGTGGCCTCAGCTCGGTGGAAACTCCACATTCCTAATAATGAGTAAAGCCCTATTGGAAAACAAATAAACAACACAAAGAGCGCAAACGCCATGATACATTTCACCTAATTAGTATTAGAAGCCTATAAGAACTATAAAAGACAATTAGAAACAAATCGCTTTTAAGTGGTTATAAAGCGCGTCCCATTAGGGATATTAAAGAATCCTGACACCATGACAGTTTTAAAACAAGGCAGTGAGTTGTGGTATGATGCACACAGGATTAAAAGCAGTGTTAAGTATTCAAAGTTGTGTTAAAGCATCACCATAAGCAGAAACAGTACTACATAAGCCGTAGAGGAATGTTACAGGGATTTTTCATTAATTAAGTCTGTCAGTCTTAATCAGCTCTATTCATTGTTCATAGCTGAGGTTTTTTTTTCCTCAGGTTTCATTGTTCGGTTTAAAACTTATTTCCAGCAGCTTTGGACCTGATCTGAAGTTTAAAAATACTAATAATGGTTCTCGATCTATTTTCCACTCCATCCTCCTGATTTATTTTAAATACACTTATTCTTGTTCTTACCTGCGTTGTAGGCGGCCAGCTCAGCCCCCGGTCCGGGACTTTTCCTCTTCCTGGGCCGGCCTTTCTGCACTGTCCCCACGCCGTTGAAGTAGGATAGTCCGAGTGTGTTGGCCGGGCCCAGGCCTTTGTGCGGCACTACGTCCGCGTGGTTAAAATGTGTCTGATATTCTCCCTGGATGAGAGTCTCAAAGTGCAGCCGACAGTACACCAGACTGTCCTTCATGCCAAAGTGGTCCCCGGTGGTGAGCATCTTGCTGCAGGTGGTGCATGTGAAGCAGTTGAGGTGGTAGACCAGGTCCCGGGCCCGCATGACCATCTCCGACGCTGAGATCCCCAGGTGGCACCGAGCGCATCTCTGCACCGAAAATCTTCTGCGGACAACACAGAAACCTCATCAGCGGCTGAACACGGAGCCTGCAGGCCTCATAGTGAGCAAGAATACGTGTCTAAATGCAACCAGCCGAACTCTGAAGAAAGTGGGAAAAGTTTGTGTGGGCGCTAATGGGGTCAAAACACAGGGAAAGTTTGAGATATCCTCAAAAGACGACAATAAGGCAGCAAAAACAAAGGGAATAGCGAAGTGCTAAAGGTGAAAACAACACTTAAAATGAAATTTTAACATCCTAGCATTTTCCTTAATTCCTCTGTAGCTCAAAGAGTCAGATGAGGCGTTCACAGTCCCTAGAGAAAAGTATGGCAGTTCTGCATTTTTGCATTTTTTGGCACCATGATTTGGAGAGTGGTCTAAATCTTTCTTTATATATTTATTTACATACCATTCTTTGCCAGCTAAGATCCAGCAGGAGGGAACTATTAAACATGGGAACACACATATAAATAATAAATAAGAGTCCATCTATTAGCTGCCAGGCGTGCCAAAAATTATCAATCCTTTATGGAGTGAGGATTTTAAGAAAAAAAAAAAAACACCAAATATAAAATTATTCCTTTTGGGGCCTGGTGGATATTTTAGATGACACTCTAACTCGAATCCTCTCCCGTTAGGGTCATGTGGAAAAAATATTTCCCCCCTGTAACCGCTCCAACCCTGGCCCCTGTGGCCCTTTGCGCCCTCCTACCTGTAGTAGTCCTCTTTGCAGTAGATGCTGCCGTCTTTGCTGAAACAGGTGAGCTCAGACTCCAGGTTCAGTTTGCACTCGCAGCACTTGAGGCAGCGCATGTGCCACTGTTTGTCCACGGCCAGAAGGTAGTAACGGTCCGCGATCTTCCTGCCGCAGCCGGCGCACAGAGCCACGCGTTCGCTGGTCATACACGGCATGGACTGCGTAAAAACGTGGACACAGAGGCACCGGGGACACGGTCAGAGCAGAAACACGAGCGAGACCTGCACTGGGTTTGGCATCTTTATGGCATAAGACAATTTATCCACCAGGAGAAATAAAATACAAAAGCACAGACTCTGAACACAAGAATATTTCTGTCAAAAAGTAAGCGTAAAACGTCTCTGGACTAGCAACTAACATTATTAAGGAGTATTTTAAATCTGCAATGGCAAACATTTAAGTATTTTTGTCTCTCTACTTTCCAAAATGTACTATTTTTGTTGGTATAATAAGTGTAAATTCACAAAAGCAACATAAAATAAAAATAAAAATGAAAATAAGCGTCTGCTATATGTACAAAAACACTGGCAGAAATTACAAGCGTTAAAGCTTTATTTTATGTAAAGCCAAAAGTCTAAATACACAGACCAATTTTGCACCTATGGATATAAATTATACTGATAAACAGAAGTAATTTATGTTTAAAGTACCACCAATAACAGCAAAAAGACAGTGATTTTAAAAAGGAAGCAACTAGCATATGTTTTGAGCCACACACATTATATTTGTGTTTTATATGATACGTAGAGATTATTCTTTTCAATTCTGCTACATTACAACATTGTTCATCAGTAAACAAAGGCTGATTTTTTTTTTGTTAATTTACGGGCCTGTGTAGACACACTTAGCCCATACAGTAATAATCTGAAAATGCAGGGGATTGAAATCAATATCCTTAGTTTAGTCGTTTTGTTGTTTATATTTTCCAGAGTTATTTTGTATTATTTTAAAACGTCATAATGAAATGAAGCAGCTGGGTTTTTTCTTAAATCAGGGGCTTTATCTGTTTGTACACAGACAAAATAGAGAAAAAAAATCAAACCGACACATGGGGGTTTATTATTAAAAATAAAAATACTCTTTCAGGATGTATTTTCTATTCAAGCTGGTGATATGTATTTTTATGCTTCTCCCTGTCACCATATTTTTGATTTTGTTTTCAAAGTGTGTTACTAATGTCCTTAAATGCATCACAAAAACAATAGATCTGACAGTACAATGTAGATTTTTTTTTTTTTTTTTGCTCTTTTCTTAATTTCCTTGTCTGTTCAGTTTCACGCTTTAGTTTGATCTTTTGTGACTTAAATAAGTTTTATGCTGAACAATAACATTGTTAAGGCCTTTTGGAAGAAGTTTACGCACGTCTAGAGGCGTCGAAACCCAACATTATAATGAGGGTTTTTTTGTTTTTGCCTGGATTGAGAGTAAACACCTGAAACAGACTGCTGCTTGCAGCTCTGAGAGTCCAGCCACTGTCACATGTTTCCAGGCTGCCATGCTGTCTGCGCTAACAAGCCAAGAGGGCGAAGTGAATTTCTCCTACCGTCTCTGATTCCCCCATATCGATGGCTGAGCTGATGGCTGCTGACTCGCTCTTTCCTCTCCGGTCCATTTCTTCCACCACACCGTGCACGTCGCCTCCAGGGAGGCCATGGAAAAGCATCGTTGCCGCAGAGGGGAGGATATTATAACTGTTCTCTTCGGATCTGCAAGCCAAGATGTCCATCAGAGGCAAAACCCCGTGCAATAATGCCACTTTTTTTTTCTTTTTTTTTTTTTTTGAGGTTTTCCTATCTCGCCGTGACAAGTGAGAAATCCAGATCAGGGAGGAAAAACTATGAGGGAAAAATTGGACACGTGTTCTCCACACTACGTCTCATCTGCCAATGGAAACCGTCATCCGAATCTCTGCACCTCTCATTATTAATAAGCTCTGATTAATTCACAAATAATCACACCGATTCCGCTTCTCCTACTGTGTCGACCGCAATCTATTTTTCTAGTTATTTCTACTCAATCTTGCTATATTTTCTTTTCCACGTACGTTGAATAAACATACCAACTATGGAAGCCCCGCTGCATCGGTCTCGGCACCGATGCCTCCTCCTCGCCGGGAGTAATATTTCAGAATTTCGACAGTCTGCAAGGCATTGGCAATTTTCTCCCCGTTTTCCTGTAAAACAGCAAGTTTCTCTGTGCAACTAGCAGCGTCAAAGCCGGGCAGCAGCCGTTTGCTGCATCACAGTCAGAAAGAAAACAAAGATATCTCCAAAAAAGCTGACAGAGCCTGCGGGAAAGGTTTCTTCCCCTCCTCCAGAATAAAGTCCAAGTTGATGCTTAAGGCAGCTGATTTATGGCGTTCAAACTATTTTTTTTTGTTTTGTCTTTTCGGAATAAAAAAAAATCACAAAAACTCAGTCTGTGCTTTTTAAAATCCCTCCGGTCGTCTGGGAGAAGCAGTTTTCCTTCACAGTAGTCTGTTTAATTAATGTTTTCTCTTTTGCCAAGGAGGCTGCATACATGTGCGTAACAGCAGAAGAGGAGGAGTTGGCTTTACGTTGACTGATGATAGGCGAGTGGTTGCTGGCCCCCCAAAACCACCGTACCTCCTTCTCAGGTCCCGGTTGGACTCTCCGCTCCTTATCAACGGGGCCCTGTTGCGTCACCACGTACCATTTATGTTCATTGGCTGTTCCGCCGCCACCGAACTGTTTGGCTCTACTTTACCGATCGCTCTGAAAAAGCAGCCCTTGACTCGGTTACGCGCGGACCATGCACGGACCACAGCGCCCTTATCTGCTTATCCGAACGGAGCTGCAGTTTGAAAGGCCGACTTAAGACAGAGGAGAGTGGGTTTGTAGTCCTGAGGATGGTGGAGGTCTACTGGGACTTCTACTCCAGTGACGCACGGAGAGGGTTCCAAACAGCTTCTCCATGACACCAGCGACTCTGCGCACACGTCTCAAATCACACATCACATAAAAACATCCCACAGTTTTTAATTTTTCAAAAAAATAATAAACGTGTTCGGTTATTGTTGTTTTTATTTGATCGGAGAATAGAAACATTAACTCCACAATATTTTTTCAAAGGATTTTTGTTCTCAGATTGAGCCATAATTTCGTTCCAAGATGCATTAATTTGTTCATTTGGCCTAAACTGAGGCGACTGCACACATCGGGCTGACATCATCTCATAAAAGCTGATTTCTCTACAAAGGCCCTGACATGTCAACTGGTATTTCCTAAAGTTCTATTAATGGGGATAACGCAGTTCCAATGATAAATACAAGTTCAAACACAACACTCATGCAACTATTTAACATAAAGCGTAAAAATGAAAATAATACGAGTTTACGCACCACGTAATTTGATTTTCTTTGGTTTTCTTTCTTAAAAATTTTTTTCTACAGTCTGTTTCATCCACTCTGTGATTTGCTGTCACGTGCAACACAGAGGCTTCTTGCGTTTCCACCACTGAATGCGTTGCAGTTTGCTTCAGTAACAGGAACTGACCAGGGATCCGTTCGTTCTAATTAGCTCTCAGCTCTTAAGTGGGTCCGGGGGGGGGGCGGGGGGGGATGGTGGGC
>JAQQAE010015989.1:0-11890 GCA_029823295.1 Pseudamia nigra
CAGCTGGTGTTCAGAGAATCACCTGGTGCTGAATACCATCAAGACAAAATAGATCATTGTGGATTTCAGGACAGCCAGGAAGATTACAACCAGGCCACAGCACTGTTAAGGAGCAGCTCTGTAGCAGATACATCGAGCTACTCATGGTTAGCATCCAGCCTATTTCATCCCCCGGGAGTGTTCACATGTTATTGTGTTGACTGTTTACATCTGGGCGATAGTTCACTTCCGGGTCTATCTCTTGCATTACCCGAATTTTTCCCATTAGCTGGAACAAAATTTTGGCTGATTTTTTCTTTGTTACCCAGATTTTTTGTTATCAGAAGCGTTCGTTAGCCGGAGTACCACTGTATGTTTATAGCTGTTTGGCTCCTTACTTTTATAATGTCTTATATTAATATATTGTATTTATATGCTTTGTGCTGCCGAACCAGGAGTTACAAAGGAAGTTTTGTTGTATTCTGTTGGTACAATGACAATAAAGCCTCTTATGTCTTATAGTAGGAGCAGGAGGCTGCTATCGAGGGACCAGCTCTAGATGTTACCCAATACCTTCGGTCACAGGTACCGATGAGCATGCAGTACAACAGCACAGATACAGTACATAATAATAATAATCAATCAAACATATTTGTTTTTTGATGGCAGGGAAACTGGAGCACCTGGAGGAAACCCACATGACATGACATTAATAAAATATGCAACAACATCAATGAAACAATCCATAAAATGACAAGAAATGACTGAAAAAATAAGCATATTATGAAAAATACACACAACATGGATAACACAGACAACAAAATATGAAGAAAATAAACAATGTAATCCAGAAAAAGAATAAAAGTTAAGAAAGGATCAAAATAAGCAATAAAATAATGTGCAAAATGAGCAAAATCATCAACAAAATATAAAAAAATGAATAAAATATTCAAGAAAATGAAAATAAACAATGCAATCCAGAAAAATAATAAAAGTTTAAACATGATCGAAACAAGCAACAAAGTAACTCACAAAATGAAAAAAACAATCAAGAACAGCACAAAAGAAAATAAGTGACAAGGTCAAGGAGACATAACTCACTTAGTCAAAATGAAATCTACACCTAATCAATATTTTAATATTTTGTCTTTTTTTCTTAAAGAAATGTTGTCACCCGCAAACTTAGAAATATGTATCAGGATTTGATGAGAGTTTATGTATTTTTTTCCATTTAATAAAACCGTATTGAACAGTTAAATATTTATAACTGAATTAAAGAAGAACCTGATTTCTCTCTTTCAGCACCACATCCTGTACGTCTATAGATAAGTTTGACATATATCTTCCTTCCACGCCTGACAAAAATCTGTCCAGGAAGCACACCATTACTACTGTCAAATTGGGACTGCAGTTTATAGCTCAATAATGCAGTCATCACTCATACTGTCAGTGACCATCACGTGTCGCGCATTAGCTCCGAGCCTGACACTGATTTATTCCACCACTGTCTTGGCTGCCGATGAAAAAGCATCCAGTCAGCATCTGCTCTGCCAGACTGTCCTCTGCCACTACTCTTTTGTTTTAGTACATAACACCTCTCAAACTTCTCAAGTTTTCTGTACTTGTACCCTTTCTTTGTGTACTATTTTCATTAAATAGACCCAAAATCCAGACTGCTAGAACTGAGCAAGTTCACAACAAGAAGAACAACTGGAAAAACAAGGCCACACATGACTTTTCTCAGGTGGCTTTATGAGGTAGCAAGTGAACTTTTACTCCTCAAAGCTGTTGCACAGAAAGAAGCAAACTGACAAGGACCAAATAGTTACGGTACACGACTCAGTCATCCCATCCATAGTGTTGTAAAAAAAGGTTAGATTCATGAAGGCCCGAGCTCACAATTTACAGGATTTGAAGTATGTGCCATGCCTAATGTGTAATGTACTGCCAGTTATTACAGCAGCTTTCAGAGGTCTGGTAGAGCTCATGTCTTCGGTTAGAAGTGTTCTGGCATCAAAAGGGGGAACCTACACAACACGATGTGGTAGTAATGTTTTGCACTCTATTGGATTGAGATCCACTTACAGGTACTGACGTGGCTTCGGTGAGGCTGCGTGCCATGCCTTGTCTTCCGATCAGCCTCTAAGTACGCTATACTGTTCACAATAAACTAAGTCTAAAAGGTGGACAGAAAATCACGCAGCAGAGTCAAAGACGAGCGGAGGCAGCCAGTTCTTCAGAGCCAAAGTCATGTGTTTATTGTGCAGGCACAATGTGAAAACACATGGAGACACCCTGGGGCTTGTCTGAGAGGGTCTCCACAAAATCCCTGGTTTATATACATTTTAGTGGAGTTCAGGGCGTGTTTTGCCAACCCCCTGAACTCCTCCTATCTTTTTCCCTTTTTCAGTGCATTTCCTTCCATTATCTTTCGTTATCTTATTATAACTGTGAAAAGCACCTATCTTATCCCTTTTTTAAAATAATTTATTAGTTTGTTTACATATGTCTTTTTTTAGTCCACTTATCCCTTACATATCACAGTTAATTTCTCCCTTATGTCTCCATTAGTGTATTTGTCCCTTCCCTATGAGCTCTTGACATTTACTTTACCCCTTATCTGAAACCATATACTGTTTTTCCATCTGTCCATTTTTACCTGTGGGACAGGCCCTCCACTCAGCAGCTGTCCGTCAGTCATCGTTACTTGCTTATTATTTTGTCGTTTTACTTAATCATGTACTTCCCCTGATATAATTAACTGTATATCAATTTTTCACTGCTTATTCTGCATTTACTTTTTACTTTTGGCCTGCAGTACATTTCCCTTATCGTTTAACATTTTAATAAACATAACACACTTAAGAAACATATCTTCATCAGTACCACTGTTATAAGATAACTGACATTGTTACTGCTTCACCTGCCAGTGGACATAATGTTGCATCTTATCAGAGTATTGTGAAAAGACAATGGTTTCTGCAGCTCACCATGATCAAACCCATAATAACTTTCACTTCTTTTACTACTTCTTTACCAATAAACAAGGTGAAATTTACCAAAGTAGTGGATCTTCCAGTGTTCTTAAAAGAAATGGAAATGCCATCCACTGAGCTATTTCTCATAAAACTAGCTACTATTATTATTTTATAGTTACAGCAAATCCCAACTTTCATGGTTTGCAAGTGTATCTATTAAATAGTCACGAGTCATATGTAGTTAATGGCCTTAGTCAAACAATATTAAAAAAGTCTTTTGCCATAGACTGCCATTCAATAAAAGCATAAGCTGGAAATAAAGGGGCCAGATAGGTTCTCTAAAACTGGGACACACTAAAAGACTTTTTGCAATTGGGTAGTGTGGATTAATTATGGAACAAAAAATATGTGGTGACAAAAGATGAAGATGATAGGAAGTCGAGGGGATATCAAAATAATAATTGTGATATCTCCAGCAGATAGCCATGCAAGCAACAGCAAGCTGTTTATCATGCATATTTGTTTACCCTTTCAATGGTTGCTCTCTTATACCACCCAAGTCATACCAAGCCAGTTAACCCGGGTCCCAGCAATTCAGACAAGATCCAGGACGGATCCGGTTTGATGCATACTAATGAAACTGGGGCTAAAAATGGGCAGGCAGACAACATGTCATCTTCAGGGTGAAACCATAACATGTTACATTAAACGATCACATTCCTTCTCTGACCTGTGGAATGGAGCTCTACAGAATTGGTGAGCCACGTGTGTCTGAAAATCCTATGCCCACGCTGGTATGACGACCAGTCCATTCACCCAACAAAGTTCCTGTATTTGTTGTGGTCGTGAATCTTTGTGTACTGTTTTTTTTCAATGCCTTCTGTTTATTGGTAATCTTTTTTTGGGACCAATGCATTCTTCTCAGGATCATCATCTTTGTAATGTTGACATGCATGAGGTTGTCCCTCACCATCCTGGTCATCTTCCTTGTTATTTCATCCTTTTTATGTACAGTACCTCCCAGGTCTGAAAATCTTGCCAGATGTCTGTACTTTTTGGTCACAGTTTGTTTAGAAGCTAAAGGTATATCAGTACAGCACGCCCTCATACAGTGCAATTAATTTGTCCCACAAGTCCCGCCTTGCCCCACTCCAGCTGTTAGCGACCTGGGATGCTGCCTTTCAAAAAAAACAAGGGCGACAATGAACGTATTGCAAATGAACACAATTTATTTTTGTCACCAGACTTACAGAAATAAATAGACACATAAGCAGTATGGATTTAAATGTCATGATATGGGACATTTGATTCCTTTCTCTACAGTTACAGTCTGTTAGGCACTTGCAAGTTCTGACTCATGTCAAAATGCTATTTGGCAGACAGGGAAGGAAGAGCCTTGTATCCTGCTATCAGCTGTATAGGCCAGGCCTTTGCTGTTCCCATCTGCTGTGGAATACCCATAAATAATGTGTGACAAAAGGCTGCCCGGGACACTCCTAGGCCTCCTCATTTGACCTTTCAACAAAGAGAAACTCGACATAAACAAACAACTCCCCTTGACACAAGGACACAATCTAATTTGGTGCAGAGAAGCTGAAACAAGGCTTTCCATTTCAGAGTCTTTTGGGGGAACAGATTCTTGCTCAGCACACCCACATGAGGACTGGCACATGGAGTCTGAAAAGAAATCAATGGCAAAGGGTTTAACGGGCTAACCATAATTGGGCTCATAGTCTAGACCCACTGTGGTCTTTGGAAGTTTTGTAAATACCAACAGCGAATAACAATCTAGGTGAAAATAGCGTGTGTCTGTCTAGATGTGGCTCATTGATTTTCTGTTTTATTATTTGTTTATCCTGTTTTGTGCATGCTTCAGAGGTTTCTGCAAGACTAAAGCAACAGAAGGAAAGCCCATTCAAATGAAAATATCATTCTGTGCACAGAGCAGAATGTTATCACTTTATCCCTGCAGCCTGTACATTATGTTTAACATTTAAACACTTCGAGCGCATGCTGATATGAACTGGAACTGACTGACATCAGTGCTACAGCTGAGTGAACAGATACCTTCCACTGCTGCAGTGACTCTAATGATAACTGCAAGTGTGATGCAATTAAAAGCAAGAAGAAAGGGCAAAAAGAAATTAAAAGGATTTTAGCAAAAAACACAGCTGGGCGGAAAATAAATAAATAAATATCCAACTACATATAAAGTACAGGCCAAAGTTTGGACACACATTCTCATTCAATACGTTTCCTTTATTTTCATGACTGTTTACATTGTAGATTCTCACTGAAGGCATCGGAACTATGAATGAACACATATGGAATTACTGTATGTACTTAAAAAAAAAGTGTGAAATAACTAAAAACATGTCTTATATTCTAGTTTCTTCAAAGTACCTTTGCTCCAATTACTGCTTTGCACACTCTTGGCATTCTCTTGATGAGCTTCAAGAGGTAGTCACCTGAAATGGTTTTCCAACAGTCTTGAAGGAGTTCCCAGAGATGCTGAGCACTTGTTGGCCCTTTTGCCTTCACTCTGCAGTCCATCTCACCACAAACCATCTCGATTGGGTTCAGGTCTTGTGACTGCGGAGGCCAGGTTATTTGGCGCAGCACTCATCACTCTCCTTCTTGGTCAAATAGCCCTTACACGTCCTGTTTGTGTCCAATTAAACACAAATTGGATGGGATGGCATGTCCCTGCAGGATGCTGGGGTAGCTATGCTGGTTCAGTATGCCTTTAATGGAAGTTACGATATAAATTATTGTGGCTAATGCAATCATTTTAGGGAGAAAAAAGAAATTATGTGGAGAGTGGAACTCCATTGTAGAAAATCAGAGTTTTATGAACATTTATCATTTATTATGTGTATTTGGTTACTGTTTGGTAAGAAGTGACCAGTATTTACTTTTGAATATGTTGCCTTAAATTCAGCTTGGTTGTCTTTCCGATAGCTGTTTTAATTTATTGTATTTTTCTGTTTGACAGTAAATGCTATAGAGGGAAGACTGTATACAGTGAATACTACAACCCCTGGCAAAAATGATGGAATCACCACTCGTTTAATTTGGTAGAAAAAAAGCAGATCACAGGCATGCCACAAAACTAAAGTAATTTAAAATGGTAACTTTCTGGCTTTAAGAAACACTAAAAGAAATCCGGAAAAAAAAAAAAAATTGTGGTAGTCAATAACAATTGCTTTTTCAGATCAAGCAGAGAGAAAAAATTATGGAATCACTCAATTCTGAGGAAAAATTATTGAATCACCTAGTAAATTTCCATTTCCAAAACTAACATCAGATTAAATCTGCTGATTAGTCTGCAGTTAAAAAGGAGAAGCTCACACCTTGGAGGCTGTTGCATCAAGTGGACTGACATGTATCATGGCTCCAACACGAGAGACGTCAGTTGAAACAAAGGAGAGGATAATCAAACTTCTTCAAGAAGGTAAATCATCACAGAATGTTGGAAAAGATGTTGATTGCTCACAGTCAGCTGTGCCTAAAATCTGTACCTAGTACAAACAACATGGGACATGGTAAGCATACTGCTAGACCAAGGAAGACATCAAAACATCAAGACAGAAAACTTAAAGCAACATGTCTTGAAAACAGAAAATGCACAGCAAAACAAATGATGAACAAATGGGTGGAAACTGGAGTCAACGTCTGTGACCGAACTGTAAGAAACCGCCTAAAAGAAATGGGATTTACAAAAAAGCTAAACGAAAGCCATCATTGACACCTAAACAGAAAAAAAGGTTACAATGGGTTAAGGAAAAGCAATCATGGACTGTGGATGACTGGATCAAAGTCATATTCAGTGATGAATCGCAAATCTGCATTGATGATGCTGGAACTTTTATTTGGTGCCCTTCCAATGAGATTTATGAAGATGACTGAAGAAAACATGCAAATTTCCACAGTCATTGATAATATGGGGCTGCATGTCAGGTAAAGGCACTGGGGAGATGGCGGTCATTACATCTTCAATAAATGCAGAAGTTTACATTGACATTTTGGACACTTTTCTTGTCCCATTAGTTGAAAGGATGTTTGGGGATGATGACATCATTGTTCAAGATCAGAATCAGAATGTGTTTATTGTCATTGTCAAATGTTTCCATCAACAACAAGATGATAATGCATCTTGCCATAGAGCAAAAACTGTGAAAACTTTTCTTGAAGAAAGACACATGAGGTCAATGTCTTGGCCTGCAAATAGTCCAGATCTCAATCCAATTGAAAATCTGTGATGGAAACTGAAGAAAACACGTCCATGACAAGGCTCCAATCTGCAAAGCTGATCTGGCAACAAGAATCAGAGAAAGTTGGAGTCAGATTGATGAAGAAACTTTTGAATGCCACTGTATTCAAGCTCTTAGCAGCATAAGATTGAATAGTTAAAGAATGAATTCACTGATGATTTCAGAAAAAATAACAATCAACTTGTATGGGTTTTGACTGCTGTAGGCGTTGGTCTAGGTCTTTTCGGGTTAACCCACAAATGAATTTACTCAAAGCCTTATTTGAGAACAAGGAACTTTAATTCCTTGTTTTATAAAGGCATCTGTGACTGAAGTTATTGTTCAGTTTTGAGTTTATTATGTACTGTATTTTCCAGACTATCCGTCGTGGTTTTTTTCATAGTCTAGCTAGGGGGGGCGACACATACATCGGAGCAACTAATGTAAAAACTATTTCTTGTGTTCGTTGTTTTCACACTGACAGCCATGAAATGGCACTCTAGCCTTGTGTACCTGCAGCTGCTGCACCTGTATCACTGACAATTTAAGATGTAAACATTACCGGTAACATCCATACCTGCCATCATCCCTGGAGGCTTAACCAAAGTACTCCAGCCACTTGACATCTCAGTGAACTGGAGCTTTAAGGCAGTTTTGCGTCACCTGTGAGAGCAGTGGATCATGGATGGAGAGCACAGCTTCACGGCAACCAGGAGGATGCGCCATGCAACTTTCCTGCAAGTCATTGGATGGATCAGCGAGGCATGGATTTGAGTGACAAACAAAACCATCCTATCGGGATTGGATGAAGGATGAAGGACGTTGTCTACCTCCAGAGTTGTTCAGAAGCTACACCAAGGATGAAGAATTTCAAGGATGAAGAATTTCAAGGATTTAGCGATTAGAAGTGAGATTGTGAGTTTGATTAACTTATTATATTATGTTCTTTATGCTATAGTTATGTGAATAAAGGTGTTCACTGTTAAAGGGTTGAACACCGCACATGTCGGCACCGACACATTTGCGCGTCACTTACCCACTGAGGCAGGGAGGCGAGTCCCAAGCGGACTCTTCCTTCTGGCGTCAAGCGCGTGGCTGCCCGGCTGCATGCGACCCGCTCTGGGGACAGTGGCAGGTGGGGCTGGGGCGGTACAGATGTCAAACAGTAATGCAGGTGTACTGAGGTAAGCTCAGGGAGGACAGAAACCTCCCGTGGAGCAGGAGGACAGAAACCTCCCGTGGAGCAGGAGGACAGAAACCTCCCGTGGAGCAGAAGGGCAAAAGCTCACTTGATCTAGATTTTCAGTATGAATACAGACCATGACAGCGGGGCCTCCGCTGTCATATTATGTTATACTACGTTAACATACGAGACACCTATTCAGCCTGTTGTTCTCTATTCTATTATTACTATAACTTGCCTTTCAAGATGAAAAATGTCTGTTCTTGGTGTCAGAGTTTGTTAAATAAATTTCCCCGAAAAAATGCGATTTGTTCTCCAGTGCAACTTGTACATGTTTTTTTCTTGCCTCATTATGTGACTAAAATTCCAGAGTGACATATAACCCAGAAAATACGGTAGTAGTTGAACCATGAGAAGAACATACAGTATCAGTGACTCTGTATTCACCCGTCCTCTTCACAAGGCAGTGATAGTCAAAAGCACATGAAGGAATGCCATAACTGCGCAAAGCTGTCTTCATAGCTAAATGCAGCTACTCTGGACAGTCTAAAATATAAAACATTTGTCTGCATAATTCCATTTGTGTTCTATCATAGCTTGGATGTCTTCAATATTATTGTGCAATGTTGAAAATAATGAAAGTATAGAAACCACCCTCTGCACATAATAACATTCTGTTTTTAGTGCACATTTAATATACATTCCAACTTTTTTGAAATTGGGGTTTGTATTTTTTTTGCATCCCAGTGGTGTCACTGCCATTGAACAACGGTTAAAGTTTATATGGTGCCATAGGCACATGCAGGTGTTAATATGAAATGTCTCTTTTCTTTCAAAAACACAGAAGGTACATCAATGTATATTTTCTTTTAAATAAAATTTCATGCAATGACAATGAGCACTGTGTTGACACTTAAGTAGTAACATTGCAGTTCCCCAATAACATGCTAAAACATGGCTAACAGTCTGGTATAAGAGATAATTAATCAACTCAACAATAGCCTGGTAATAACTATAGCTAATCAAATGGGGAAAGACAGGGAAACATATTTAATTCTGTTGTTTCTGTATTAAATACCTGTTGACTTGTTTTGTGTTTTTTCTGAATTTTGCTCTAACCATAAATCAGTGTTGCATGTATTAATTTTTCCTTTGCCCTAGTTATGTTCATAAAAGCAAACTAGTCAATACAGTTTTGTATTTTCCGCCGTGAAGGTGAGTTGAGCTGAACACTGAACATTATTTTTTTAGGATCAGAAATGCCATAGCTGCGCCTCCTTTTTCATTATACACTTTGAATTGTTGTATTTCTACAGAAGTCTTTGTAACAGTACTGCCGGATCGTGAACAGAAGCTGTTTTGGAGGCTGCCTCAGACACACATACAGTGCTTTGTCGTCCATCAGTAATTACTGTCACCACAATTTCCTGGTTGCTTAATTAAATATTTATGAACATGTTCTTCCTATTTTTGTCTGGAATCGCTATAACAAACATGAATTTATAATTAATTGCCTCACAGCCACTCAGGAGACAGCTCGACTGATCACACAATAATTTGTTGATGCAATTATAAACCATTTTTCATCCAATACGATGTTAACAGAAATCAAATTTTGCTACATCTCACAGGCCCTACTTCCCACCAATCGACAGTGGGTCCTGAACCAGTTCAATTCAGGTTCCTAAGAACCTTGGTTGCATTTAGTGAACCAGCCTGCATTTGCACAGGTTTTCAGTGGAATTATTCTAATGAAGGACACATCATTAATGGAGTACAGAGCACAATGCACAACAGATCACAATAAGGTAAGATATTGCATCCAACTTTTTAAAAATTCATTATATTTCAGTGCTTTCAAGTGCAAACCTTACTGTTTACAATCCCTGGTGTTGCTCAGTACTGAGTGTAGGCAGCAGATACTATGAATACTGCAATTTCTAAAAATAGTTTTATTGTTTTATATTTGTTTTCTCAGACTTGTACCAAAGATCCTCCATTTATGAAGATAGCCCAGCATAGGTTTTTGTAATGATATGAGGTGGTTCACAGAGGAGTGGAAGAATGAATGTATCTATACATTAGAATAATACACTAAGATTGTGTGTTTCACCGGCAACTTACTTTTGTGTAGCATAATCATCCCTTATAAAAGGTGGACATTGGTTTTACAATCCCATGTCCACACACTGCATATCTATTGTATCAATGTGGCAGCTTTAAAATGGCTGTACAATTCACTTTGGTCTTGGCATTGTTATGGACCACAGTCAAATCTCAAACCTACCAACTTTTGGGATAGGTGGTACCACTGCTTATGGAATAGGGGGAACTACTGCTTGGAAAAACAAATTTGAAAGTGAACCACTGTACAGTGGTACCTCGCATAAAGAGCTCTTCTGATAACGAGAAATTTGCATAGCGTGGAAAAAATTGGCAAAAAATTCTAACTGCAGAACAAGGAATTATGCGCACAATGAGGCCTGGGTCACGTCTGCGTCACTTCCGGGTCTCATCCGCGAATGACCCAGAAGTGACATTGTCAGCAAATGCAAACATTGTGGTCCTTCTGATCGTGTGGCCGGGTCCTGCAGCTGAGTGCAAACTGAGCCTTTTTCATTTTAAATACTGCTTCATTTTGTGTTTTTCATCATGGGACCTAAGAAGAACGATAGTGGGGACAAGAAGACATGTAATACGATCTTGTTGCATGTGAAATGCAAGATGATACAAAAATATTCTCGTGGCGTTCGAGTGACTGACCTGGTGAAAGTGTAGCTAACGGCTGTTAGCCACTAGCCGTGTTATGGAGAAGGCTACTGCTGCTTTGGATCAAACAGAAGGAAATTGCTGGTGATACTGCACCATAATTGAAGCCATCGGGCAGCGGCGTCTCCGGTGTCCGCTCGCAGGCCTCGGCGCCTTCGCCGTCCGCTCCCGGGCCTCGGCGTCTCCGCTGTCGGCTACAGACATCCGAACTACCGCTGAAGTGTTCAGAAAGCTGTTACACCGGACCTGGGGGCACTTTGAGCGGGTTGAATGAAAAACACACGCTCCGGTGAGCTTCCCCAGTGCCTACCGACTCCCTCTGTTGTTGAATTCGACTTTAGCACCTGTAAATCGGCCACTTTCCCTGACTGTTCTGGGCGTGGAAGCTAGCTAGCATTAGCCGGCTAGCTAGCATTAGCAAGCTAGCATTGCTTTTAGCAACAAGGCCGGTGTTAGAGCTATATTAAGTGGACAGTTATGCCTCCAAAGGGCGATTTAAGGGCGTTTAAAAGGAAATGTCAATAAGAGTGATTTAGTGGCCGCACGGACTGGAAGGATATGGGGAAGCGCTGGCCCACGACTGGCACGGTGATCGGGAACAGGGACGAGCTGGGGAGCGCCTGTCCCCTCCGGTTAGTGGACACAGCAGTGGCCCGTCGCCTCCGGATAAATCACTGCCGTCCTCCTTCGGCACAGTTATGGACGTGTGCAGTGTCCACGTACACACT
>JAQQAE010015990.1:0-11890 GCA_029823295.1 Pseudamia nigra
AAACCTCTCTTATCTTTTTAAATGGGTGAACTTGCACATTTTTACATTTCCCAATAATTATTGTCCCCACTGTAAAATATATTGTGCTTTGAATTATACTTTCTACACTTCTCTATACATATATCTTTTCCCACAGAATCATTAACGTTCACCACCAAACACACAACAAATACACCCAACTAGTCCTGTGCTTTTCATGCACCTAAAGGCATCGTAAGAAATGAAAAGAAAAAAAAAAAAAATCTCTTGACTTTTTTTTGTCTTCTTACACAAAAAATGGTAATTCTGTTACATCTGAACGGCACTAAACACATTTGACAGCAGTCGTCTGACAACAACAATGCAGTGTTGAAGTCACAATAAGACATCGGGCCCCACTCAGACACTCCTGACCAGTGTGTGGTTTGAAACGTGCAGAGATCTTCTAGATCAAGCGATCCTAAAAAGAGAGAGCTGTATTTTGTATTTGCACCTGCATCTGTATCTGTATTAAAACAATGGTTACTGCAGTCTGATGTGTCCACTCACCTAGAGCAACAGTCAATCTGTCGAGGAAAGCTGTTTCAAAGTACACTTTTGATGGACTATATTTAGCAACACGAGTTTCCTCATGACTCCTTTCACATTGCGAATTGACATATCAGCAGAGACACATCACCACAGCAGCATATCTGCACTTTATCTCACTGCTGCATGGAGTAGCATCTGCTCGGCAAAGTGTCTCTCAAAACAACATTTGAAAAATGAGCCAGCTCTGAGATAAAGGAGTGAGGCATCAGCATTTAAATGAAGCCTCGGCCTCCTCCACACATTCAACATCTGCTGCATAATGATCCCTCAGCCCATTAGGAACTGTTCTTCAGCATTTCTTCATGAATATCACTAGATCCAACACATTTCACAATAAAAGCTTTTCACATCCTTCAGCAAAAACAGCCGTTTCCCTGTATAGTAGACTTTTAATTCTGAAACATCTATAGGAAATGTAGTATCACTGAGAGGCTTTGTATTATGATCGGTGTAAAGTGTACATGTTCACTTCACTGATTTAATTGTGTTTGTCATAATCTTATTTTAAGGACTAATATTTAAACTACATTAAAACAAACTGTACTCAATTTTAAAACTCTCTTTAACTCTCTTGTACAAAATTTTATGACTCAAATGTCACGAGGTAAACATAAAGCACATCATTTTTCTGGTTTTACCCTTTATCAGCGTCTTTGGGAAGATGCTGCTGAGTCACTTTGGTTAACATATTTGCAATATCAGAATTGATTTGAAAGAGGGATTTACTTCCTTCATGCACATATACTCTTATGTCAAGAAACTTCCTCAGCAAAAATAAATAAATAAAATGGGAAAATTCAGGAAGCTTTGTTTAAATTGTCATTTCTGTAAACATTACTGAATGTGAAACTTCAGAATGCACGTTAAATACATTTATAGAATTACATCTGGTGGGTTGGTTTTATACCGTACTGCATTTAATATGGTGAGAAAAGACCTTGGCTAATTGAATGTGGACTCCGAGGTCTGTTATGGGTAAAGCGTAATAACTCACTAAATGCTGGCCTGCAGGGCTCAAGTCTGAGTCGGGCCCTTTGTCTTCAGTAAAAAGCTCTTCTTTCATGCAGGTCACATCCCACAAACACAGAGCTGAGTGTACACCAAACTGCTAGTCGGGCTTTAATGGAGGAGCAGCACTTCATGGAGTTGTAGAGACTTGCTGTCAAAGTGAGTAGACACTTATCAGACGAAAAAAGGGAAAGGTAAAATACACAGTTCTGCAGGAGCACATTCCTGTACAGATAAGATTTCAAGTTCTGTATGAGCTGCTTTTAAGCCGTTTCTATGCTACAGTACCACTCATCTGTCTGCAACATCACCAAGCTGTTCACTGACATCTGAAGTCAGGAACAGGTCCAATTTCAACCTCCTTATCAGTGTGTGTCGCAGACACCTGTAGATCTTGTCTACCTCTCTCTGCAAATCACAACTTTATGACACGAACATGTTTCCTTAGCACCGCATTATCATCAAACTTAAATAAGTCAACTTTCCAACATGTTGGCTTATTAGTTTGACATCTTATT
Organism: Pseudamia nigra; assembly: GCA_029823295.1. Classification (NCBI taxonomy): domain Eukaryota; kingdom Metazoa; phylum Chordata; class Actinopteri; order Kurtiformes; family Apogonidae; genus Pseudamia; species Pseudamia nigra. The sequence continues at coordinate 2,097 of JAQQAE010015990.1, forward strand.
TCCATGTTTGCAGGGTTAAGGGTGTGATGTAGAATAATGCAAAATATTGTTTCAAGTATTCATAAGAAATTCAAGGCATCACTATGGTCACTTTTTAAGTTCATACAGCTCTTTAAGCCCAGCCCTTGAGCTGTTCTAGTTCTAATTTAAGCATCACAAATTAAATCAAATGTTATTTATAAATAATATAGTTAGGATGGATTAAAATATCAGCATGTGTGGTACTTAACAAGTTTAATCGTTATTATTATTATTATCATTCATTCAGGGACAGTTGTCTCTGTACGGTGCTGTAGGTATGTTTTAGACTAATTCAGAAGCTAGCATCATCCTGCATCTCCTTCAGCTTTCAGATTAATAGAAAAAGCTTTAACTTTGATACTCACATATTTATGATTATGACATTAAAGCATTAATCTAGCCAATAAATGTAAAACAACACTATTACATGAGTTCTGTGTTACCATTACTAAGCCTCCAACCTGTAATTTGTTACACATTCTTACCTCTTTTGCAAAGCTTTCACATTTAGCGTGATCTACCACATAAATCAAATAGTTTGTAAAATCCTAACAAAGAGTCTGTTATGGTGTTTCCATGTGCGTTGCGATAATATTTTATGTCAAACATTTTGCTTGTCAACACAGCTTACAACCTCAAAGGTGCACTACCTCACCCATTGACTTGTGGAGTTCAGAACAGTCGTAGCTGTAGCTACTACGGAGCTAGCACGTGTCGCTTATCTAACCACAGGATGACTGGGGAGAGACAGCATGCATTTCAGATTCCTTCAATATCTGGTACTAGCTCGACGGCTGTGAGGCTGCAGGTTGAGTTGACTGGGAGGTCGCCTGTTTAATCATTTATATCGGTCCACCACGAACGATCGGCTACTAGTTAATTTAACTACCAACCATTACAACCCCTTCACTTCAAATCAAGGTAACCTTTAATGCAAACTCATTTCCAACGTTTACAACTCATTTCTGCAGCTCTCTGTAGAGGCGTAGGAGGAATAGTTTCATTGGAAGGGAATCTGCTTTTTTTCTGACAAATTCTCACTAGAAATATGGCAGAAGCACTAATCCATTTAAAAAACGTCCAATTAGGGCGAGTAATCAATTCACTAATCCATCAGTAAAAAGTCATAAATGGTAGATAAGGTTTTAGAGCTGGACTAGAGCTTTACATGGGGCATGTCTAATTTCTCTGACACTTCTCTAACAGAACTGATTTCATTTTATCTAGCTGCCGTTACGACCATAGTTGCAACCTTCACAATATTGTTGTGAGGAGCACTTGAACAAATCTTGTGTGCTCACGCGTACAATACCTTTCCTTCAACAGTAGGACTATGCTCAGTCTGAACTGTTTCCGTCATTGAAAACATACAGAGGTAACAATTACACCTACATGTATAGAGACAGCACACACTGTATTCTCTTGTCCGTGGTTCATGCCACAAGTCAGTTCAAGTGTGTAGTTGAGGCTTCATATGTTCAAATCAAATATGGCTAACGTGAAACAGGACATGAGAGAACAGCTTAACAAACACGGTCCAATGTGTACATATGCCTTAGAAAGAATGATGAAGCTACTGTAATAAGTCTTATTTCTTATTTGCAGACTTTGTCACACGAACACTTCAGCAATGGAGACCAACACAGCAGGGTATGCTGGTGTTCTGCCTAAATAAAATTTGCTTATAAAGGTCTGAAAAGGCCATAATTTAACACATGTAGTGTTTTAAGTCCTGATTCATTTATGGTTGGACTCTAGCACTGCATCATTCATAGCCTCCATTAAAATGTTGACACAGCAAATTAGCACGTTGTACATTTTACACACCACAGGAGATTCGACCTGGTTCACACAAGGACTCGACTGGTCAACGGTACTGCACTGCAGGAAAAGTGGTGTCATCAAATGAAAATCAAAATGAAATCTTTTGTTGTTTGTAGAACAGTGCCATCTTTGATGTGAAAGTCTAACCTCTGCAGGGTAATGTCCTCTGTGTGGTCATGTATTTCTTACGTCATAGGGACATAGTTCTGTTTATACAGTCAATTACAGGGACAAAATGCAGGTCCCCATAAATCAATAAATCAACAAGGTTAGAGTCAGATTTTGACATGTGATTATCGTGGTATTCTCCAGGACACTTGTCTGTTATGTGTTTTTTATTTCCTGGTGGGTGCTGTGTTGGCAAAATCAAACTCCTCAAAGGGCTGAGACAAAGACAAAGTCTCAGCCCTTTGAGGAAGGTTAGGTTATGAGTTACATATTCCACTGTGATGGTTCAGGTTAGAATAAAGGCTTATGGAATGCAGTATGTCAGTGAGTTTATTAGAGATGGACCAAGAGGGTGTTACACTATCAGTATTCACAGAAATCATCTCAGATAACGGCTGATCGATGATATAATCTACAGACTTTGAGGAAAACGAATAGCGCATAAATAGTTTGATGCTTGTTATCCAGATTAATCTATTTATGTAGACATTTAATGCTTCGATATGTTCAGTTTAATGGTTTCACATTTCACCAAAGACATTTAATATTACATCATATCAGCCGATTTCTGATTTTTTCTTGCTCCGTACTATCATGATTATATCAAACTTTAAAGGAGACAGATTGTAAAAATCAGGTTCTCATCTGTGTTTTTGTGATATTATGAATACAAAGTGTCTGGCCTCAGTCAGTCCCCCAAGACCACTAGAACAATCACAACCACCAGGACTCTAGCAGGGCAGCCACATAATGGTATCTATGGCAATGACAGTAGTTTGGTCATAAGACTAATTTACATTTAAACCAACAAACATTGATGATCTAAGAGGCATTTTGAGCTAAAAAATATACATATTTTGGGATAATGGAAGACTCCCATTAATTTGTTAAAATGTGTACAATATGTCTCCTTTAAACATCCAGTCAGTCCACCTCTAGTGTGTGTGTGTGTGTGTGATATTATTCAAAATGATGCACAGGTAATTCAGCATTGTTACCTTATGATGAATGAAAAAACTTCCGGTGTAGACAACGGTCAGACCAGGGCATAAGGACTCTAAAAGGCGACACAAACTGGCATTGTGGTACCTGGTGAGTCTGCACACCTCACCTGTCTATGGAAAAGCAGCAATTTGATCACATTTGCTCACCACATCCTGATTTTAACACATTTTCAGTCTGCACTGAGTGTTTGCTCCTACAGCTGGTGTGTATTACTCTTACACTGCAAGGCAAATTCAACACATCAATTTCCTCTCTTCATTTGAAACGTAAAGTCCGTAACAGCCATCTTATTTTCTCTTAGTGTAACATCTCTTAATTTTCACATTTTTTCAAAACTATACTCAACACATTAAGTTAAATCACTATATAGCCTATATATATATATATATATATGACAGATTTTTTTGTTTTACTTGGGCTGGCCCTGGCTAAATGAATAAAGTGCATTAAGTAGCACTGGAAGATGACAGGTCTATAAACTGAATAATGAAAAGAAAAGCAGGCTTTATGCCATGAATGAATGACTTCTTGGCAGGTTGAGATTGAGTTTACCAGCCCTTGGCCAAAAAGGTTGATGAGGGACAACACGTCTTGTACGTGGTATTTCAGGGACATGATGTAGAGGGATTGGGGGGGTGACTGTTTTGTCTGGCCATTTTCTTCACCTCAGATCCCTAAGACATGCAAACCCCAGACAGACAGACAGACAGAGCCTCAGTCCTCCTGCTCCTCACTGTCCTGCCGAGCGTCTGTCCTCTTCTCTTTGTGACAGGAAAAAATCCGCCGCATCTCCTCCTCGTACCTGATGAAGTTCTCTCCAAACCTGGCCCAGGCTTTTAGGGGCACCGTGATGGTGTTTCTATAAGGCTGTCGCACTTCGCTAATTTTTAAAAACACCCCGTACCGGTTTGAACCCACGTCAAAGTAAAACCTCTTGTTGTCCACTCGGAAAGACGCCGCCTCTGGGAGCTCGGGGCTGTCGTCGTGGTTCCTGGATCCCGCTCGGCCGCGCTCGTCTCCGTCTTCGTCTCCGTAGTCTTCGATCAGCTGTGACAGCGCGTCTCTGAACTCGATGAGCCCCTGCGCGGGCAGCACGATGGTCTGCTCGATGCCCTGGCCGTAGTAGCCCATGGTGCCGTGTCCTTTACTGACAGTCTGTCTAATGCGCAGAAACCTACCTCTCTGGTTCTCCTTCAGGTCCAGAAAATACTTCCTGTTATCTCTCTCGATGAATTCGCTCTTGAGGACGCGGTGCGCGTGGTCGTCGGAGACCGCAGAGCCGGTGGGAGACAGCGCCGCGTGCTGCTCTCTCCTGCGGGAGTCGTGCGCGCGGCCCTGGCCGTTGCTGCTGTGCTCTTCGATCTGCGGAGGCGCGAGGCCCCCCCGCAGTCCGATCCGGGCGTAATAGTCTATGAAGTCGCCGAGACAGTAGCGCAGAGCCGGAGCCATGGACATGGACAGCGTCAGTTTGCTCTTCCTGATGTTATCATGGCGGCCTCTTCCGATCCACACCTCGGCGATTTTGAGGAAGCGTCCGCGCACGCTCTGCTTCACATCCAGATAGAAGCGTTTCTTCTGGATGTCGACGCGTTTGGAGGCTAACTCCTGGATGTCATTACCCTGCTGCTGCTGCTGCTGGGAGCCGGTCTGGACATACTGTTGAGGATATGTGGGTCTCTGTGAAGAATCTGATGCAATCTTACCCCTGCCTCTTTCCATCCCTCTGCAACATCCATCAGCCATCATGATTTATATTCCTCCACTAGACAGCACAGTACAAAGCGATTCCCCCATCCCAGAATAAAGAATCCATGCAACAACTGGCTGGCAGCTGCTAGAAACAACTTAGCGCACAGCCTCGAATGACCTGAAAAATGGCAGCTAGTTGGGAGCCATCAGCTGATCTAATTCCCGTGTCCCGAATAAAGGTCAAGCTGGACTATTTAGTCATTTCCACTGCAAACGTCTATGCATGTTCCATCACCTATTTGCCTTAGAGCTACCCCTTTTCTGAAGAGCCAGAGAAGCAGCCGACCTGAAATGGGAGGAGGCGTCCAATACTACATGAACCCGATGAACCCATCCACCCCCCCTCCCCGTCCTGAGAATACCTCAGTTAAAGAGACACGATGTACACAGATCGACTCACACACACACACATGCAGCCACAGCAGCTCACAGCATACAGAACACAGCTGCTTTGCAGAGGGTGTGAGTAAAAACTGATTATATTGTCTTTATTGAATGGCCGTCATTCAAATACTGGTATAGAACACACATGTCAAGAATAGATAGATAGATAGATAGATAGATAGATAGATAGATAGATAGATAGATAGATAGATAGATAGATAGATAGGCAGGCCATTCGGTACGATGGCAACAAAATATAGGCTGAAGCATTTATTTCATATTTCCTTAGGTTATGACAATCCACACTGTACAGTATACAGTGCTTTCAGAAAAGGCATGTAGTAATTGTAACACGTGTCACGTATGTAACATTACACACATAAACCAGCTGATATTCCCGGATATCTTCCCCTTTGGCAAAAATGAATAAAGACTGTCTCTTCACTACAATCATTATTCAAATATGTGTGTGGTAATGGCGTGAAAAATGACTTAATCTAACCAGAGACTCCATCAGTGAGTGGACGGTATATGATGTAGTCTATTCAATATCATTGTTGCAGGTCAAACATGGGTGATTATATTATTCAGAGTGAACTGCGTATTGTAGGAAAACTAAAAATGAGTCATGAGTGTCTGCATGCACCTGGTAATACATAAACAAAAATGATGGATGCTATGCTAGCTGCATCTGAGAGGTGGATTTGATTGGCTTTTTTTGGAATGATACTGCATTTTAATTGTCAAAGACGGCAAAAAATAAACATTTTATTGAACATGCAATAGCATAGCAATTACAGTATGTACATGTCAGTGTAAAGTAATGTGATTACATCTATGTGCATTTGAGCCTAAACAGACCGTATATACATGAAGCGACAATGCTCAGGTAATGTGATGTAACACCTCTGAGGACATAAAAGACTTCCATCATGGCAGACTAGGTAAACTAAACAAACTGGACAGAGACACAAGTACAGTCAAACACAATATCCCTCTGTAGCTGCTGCAACATCACTACTCAAACTGTAGTTCTCACTTATACTTTGTACATGTTTGTACTTCAGAAGACACAAAGGGACATGTGGAAGCCCTTTTCTGCCATGAAGTAAATCAAAAGGATTAGTCATCTAAAAAATAAAAAATGGTCACTTAACAATGAGATACTTTACACAAACTGTTGACTTGGTATCTCAAAATCATGAGAAGCATTTGCAAAACAATGTCAGGACTGACTTATTTTGCTTTGTAGGGATGTTTTTTTCATCACAAGACAGGAAACAGATTTTTATCACATCTAGCTCAAAGCATAGTATGTTTTAGAGCTTTGTTTTACAGAGAAATGGCTGTGATATCATTTAACACTAGCTGCTGCTACAAGCCTTAAATTACATTGCATTGTTTGAAGAATGACATTCCAAAACATTGTGGACAGTTTCTACTTGGTTACGTGCAAACTCATACTGGTAACATCTCCCTCCTGGTTCAGAGATTTGAAATGAACATGTGGAATCAACAAAGGCACAGAATCACTCACAGTGACTCGAGTTCTGAGTTCTCACTGGGGCCTGTAGCCACCTAACTGAGGCATGTAACTTGAGACTGGCACTGCCGGCAGCCAGTCATCTGGCTGAGCCTCTGAAGGCATCATCTGTTCAGAGTCCTCCACCAGGGGGCAGAAGTCCTGAGACCTAAGCCCCTTCTGTTCCTCCATCTCCATCTGGTTGAAGTCAGCAGCGCTGGTGCTGTCAGCATTCCCCTCTGAGTGTTGGGGAAAACGCTGGGTCTGTCTGCTGCTGTCTGGAACCAGCATGTCCGGATTTTCCTCAGATTCCAGCAGGGGCTGTGTGGACTCGGAGCGTGAAAACACTGCCTGTTGGGGCTGAGAGCTTGGCGTCTGACCCTTGTATCCATTAGAGGCCACCACAGAGGAGTATTGGATGGTGCTGGCGGTGGTGTCAGCGATGTCACCACCCTCGTCACTGTCGGACACACTCTGGCGAGGTGAAGACATGCAGGAGGAGCCTCCAATGCCACTGCTGTGCTCCTCAGACAGATACTTGTCCTTTTTCAGAGTCAGACTGGTCTTATCCTCCTCAAAGACAGGCTTTCCGTCACAAACGTCCACATCGAGCACACTGATGCCGGAAAGACAGTTCTCATTTGGTGTGTCCGCCTGCAAAGAAGCACAGGTTGAAGAAAACAATTTGTTATTCATTGAAAAAAGTTGTACTGTGCAATGTACATAACAAAAACTTTTTTTCTGAGATGAGTGGAAATTATTTGTTTTCATTATGAATATTTTATTATAGATTAAATTTGACAAAAATCTCAAACTTAATCCTAAAATAGTCGCCCAGGTGAGGGTGTCTGATGATTAAAGACCCGAAACACCCGATGACCCCGGGTTCATCACTGATGACGTGTCCAAGTATCACCGTGAGGTGTATTGAAATTCTATAGTTAAGGCTGACTTTCATTGACTATCAACATTAATGCTATAAAAATCACTCTGCAACGCTCCTTGTAAAATAGCATCTAACAGTCAATAATATGACAAATAAAGATCACCCACAAAATGAGATCATTGATCATCCAAACCTACGCTGACCTCTGTCCCCTTGATGAACTCAATGAGTGACTGAATAACCATCTGAAGGCTTCATGTTTCTGTGGTAATGCCACAGATATTTTCAAGTGAGCTCTACATTCTGTAAGAGTTTCAAACGGTGTTGAGAAGATGTTGGCCAGGTGTTTAAAATTCCTCCCCCCTGAAACTTCAGAAACAGCCTCACTAATGTCTCCTTTATTTTGGACAACTACTCGCAAAGCACCAGAAATGTGCCCCAGAATGTACCTCTGATAGCAGTGTCTTCATGCAGGAAGGTGCTCTAAATAGGTGATGACACAGTGTGCATGAACTAATAGACTCAGTATGAGGACTTGAGTGGACTTGCAACTGAGGCCCAGATTTAATCCAAAAGTACTGCTGTGGGAAACAATAATGTAGGTTCAAGAAGCCTTTTAAATTTTGACAATGCAGGAAAATGCCAAAACAGTCAGTCAGTCTGTCTGTGTGTCTGTCTGTCTGTCTATATATTAGGGCTGTCAAAATTAACACACTAATCTGGGTTAATCTATTTGCATAATTTATTAGATAAAATTTTTTAACACAATTAACACGTTAACACGATTTACATGTGAATGTGATTAATGCACAATAACTCATATGTCAAGGAAAAAGTGATGGAATTTTACGTTATATTTGAGCCACCTCACTGACAACTTTTTAGTATTTACTGCTCCAAAATCAATTTAAATGTAAAAGTATAAGTCTCTACACATTTTGAAACAAATTACATTAGTTACTGATAAAGGCAGTGAATCAAGTATAAAAAGCAAAAAAAATCTCAGCAGGACATTACAGAGGTTGTATTAAGTTCTACAAAGCAGGTGTAATTTCCTTTAGTTACACAACTTTAAATTAGAAAAAATATACATTTTATTGTAAAATAAGTAATTTTAGTCGAGTGTTTATATCACCTTCTATCATGAGTGTTTTTGCTCCAACAAAATGAAAAACGAATGGGTCTTAATTGTGTTTAATTGAAATTAATCCAGTGACCCTGTGATTAATTTAGATTAATAACAAATGGGTATTAATTGTGATTAATCAAAATTAATCCGCCGTGACCCTGTGATTAATCAGATAAAAAATTTTAATTGTTTGACAGCCCTATTACACTGCTTGGCCAAAAAGAGTCGCCACCAAAAAAAAAAAGTCACACACTCTAATACAGTATTTCGTTGGACACCCTTAGCTTTGATTACATCACACATTTGCTGTGTCACAAGATTTATTTCCATCCAGTGTTGCATTCATTTTTCAACAAGATCTTGCACTGATGATGGTAGAGTCTGAACGCTGTGCAAAGCCTTCTTCAGACAGAGGCTGCTAACGGCTGTTAGTTGTGTCGACACGGCCCGGGCAGCGTTAACACGGCCCGGGCAGCGCCATGTTGAGCTGGCGTGTCAGGGCAGGGCAGCACTGTGTCAACACGGTCCGGGCTGCTAGCAGGCGGCTAACGGCCTGGGCAGCTAACGGCTAACGGCCCGACCATCGCCGAGACGGCCATCGCCGAGACAGCGATGCCCGGGCTGTGTTAACGCTGTCCAGGCAGCGCCGTGTTGAGCTGGCGTGTCCAGGCTGAGCAGCACTGTGTTGACACGGTCCGGGCTGCTAGCAGGCGGCTAACGGCTAACGGCCCGGCCATCGCCAAGACAGCCATCGCCGAGACGGCAATGCCCAGGCTATGGCTACGGCTAACAACATAGCCAGTTCCGCAGTGGAGTTAGCCCGGCAGTGTTAGTGTCAACACAGCTAACAGCCGTTAGCAGCCTCTGTCTGTGTTAAGCGCCAGCAGCTCCAGTCTCTGGAGTTGTTTACAGTTATGGACGTGTGCAGTGTCCACGGGCACACTACGAAGTCGTAAGCCAAGGCCCACAGCCAGCCTCGTCCCGGCTCCCGGGAAGCGGCGCGTCCGCTGTGGGCTCCCAGACAGCGGTGTGGTGGAGTTGTTCACAGTTATGGACATGTGCAGTGTCCATGTACACACTACGAAGTCATAAGCCAAGGTAAGAAT
>JAQQAE010015991.1:0-11890 GCA_029823295.1 Pseudamia nigra
CGCGGCCGCCCCCCCCCCCCCCCCCCCCCCTGGGAGAAAATGTAATTTTGTTGATGGAAACATTTGACAATGACAGTCGATGCATTCTGAATCTTCTGGTTCTGTCATTATTCATACGTTCCACATCCATGGTCGACATCAGCTGCTGAAGCATCCGGCCATAAAATGCAACAGTTCCATTGTCGGTGATAAATAAATAGCAATAAAAAGATAAAACAGATAAGAACCTAAAAACGAGTAATACTGTCACTCTTGTTTAAAAGCCTGATGGCACAAAGAATAACAGTCTGTTTTCTTGCTGGGGTAAGATGGCGCCTCCTGGAGAGCATCAAGGCAAACCTCTCTTTAAGCTCATGGTGTGCGTGACCAGTGACGCTCGTAGCCTTCTGGAGCTGCTGCACACAGAGCCACAATCTGGGATCTGCACACTCTAGATAATTGTCTCCACACCATGTAATAAAATCCGACGGGGCCGTGCCCTGATCCAGGGCCTCGTAGAAGAGACAACGGAGCACTGTCGTCCGAGAACTTGACCAGGTCGCTGCCGTCCTGGTCGGCAGGAGCAAGAGAACACAGCCCTGGTGAATCAGTGACAACACAGCCGGGTCGAGACCGCAGCCAGGACGACCAGCATGCAGATGAGCTTCCCGGAGACGGTTTCTGACAGTTTGTGCAGAAATTGTTTGGTGACGCAAACCGATTGTTGCAGCCGCTGTCCGGGTGGCTGGTCTCAGACGATCGTGGAGGTGAAGATGCTCGATGTGGAGGTCCTGTGCTGGTGTAGTTACGCATGGTCTGCAGTTGTCAGGCTGGTTAGATGTACTGCCGAAATCTCTGGGACGCCTTTAGAGAAGGCTTATGGCAGAGAAATGAGCATTCAATTCATTGGAAACGGCTCCGGTTGACATTCCCGCAGTCAGCATGACAATTGCACGCTTTCTGAAAATTGGCGACATCGGTGGTGTTGTGTTGCGTGATAACGCTGCACGTTAGTGTCCTTTTATTGTGTCCAGCCTAAGACACATCTGTGCAATAATCATGCTGTCTAATCAGCATCTCGATAGGCCAGACCTGTGAAGTGGATGGATTATCTTTGCAAAGGAGAAGCGCTCACTAACACAGATTTTGATAAATTTGTGAACAATATTTGAAAGAAACTTACCTCTTGTGGACATAGAAAAACTCTTCCGTCTTTGAGTACAGCTCATGAAAAATGGAGCAAAAACAAAAGTGATGAGTTTATATTTTTGTTCAGTGTATTTTTCCACATTGTCCATTTATACTGAAGACGTCCAAACTGTGAAAGAACGCGTATGGAATTATGGAGGAAACAAAACACTGTTCAACAACCCAGAAACATGGTTTGTATTTTAGATTTATTTTAGATTATCCAATGTAGACACATTTTGCGTTGACGTCAAAATGGTGTCAAGTACGGTGTCATCTCAAACGCGTTTCAGACACAGGCGTGTTTTGTCGACAGGTAATCTGATACACCAAGAACTACCTCTGAAGGACAGGCGTCAAAGTCGTGCCCTGGAGGCCTGAGACCCTGCAGGTTTTCTTTCCAACCTGTCACTAAAGCAGCTGATTTCACTGCTTAGCTCCTCCCCTCAAGGTGAAGGAGTGTTGATCGGTGAAATTGCCTGCTTTCGTGACGGGCTGGAAATTAAAACCCGCAGGGTCTCAGGCTTCCATGGCACAAGTTTGACACCTGAACTCTAAAGGTAACTCTTTGTTTATCGGACGATCTTGGTCTGCACGTTACCGAGAGAGACCTCTAGAGGCAGCTCTTTGTTTTTTGGTCTACCTAATTACCTGTCAACAAGACAAAGCTGTTATTTCTATTTTTTTTGTTTTCTTCTCCTCCTTCTAGATTGTTTGGTACCTTATCTTCCTCCTTTTTTAAAAATATTTTTTGGTTCTTTCTCCACTCGTTCTTTTTAAATCGAGTCAGCACCGTCAAGCTGAGAAGTTGTCAATTAGCCTGTGTGTTAAACCCAACCTTATATCCCCTTTGGACATACTGATTAATATTTTGGGATGTTTTGACAAGGGCTACTATTTACGACTGGAACGACCAGGTAAACCCAAACCTTTCAAGACCGATTGTAATTTCTCCTCTTCTTTCTCTTGTTGCCTCTGTCTTTTTTGTTCCTCCTTCGCTTGTTTCTGTCGTTCTTTCATTTGCCTCTTTTGTTCCTCCGCCTGTCTTTCTTTTGCCTCCTTGTCCCTTTTTTTCTGAACCTTCTCTTGTTTCCCTCGTTGTTTCTGTTCAATCTTTTGTCTTTTTTGTTCCTCCTCCTGTCTTTGTTTCGCCTCCTTCACTTGTCTCTTTTGCGCCTCCTTTCCACGCTTCTGTCGTTCCTTCTCTTCCTCCTTCAGTCTTTTTCGCATTTTCTCGGCTTTTTGTTTTTCCTCCTTCTCTCTTCGTTTTTTCTCCTCCGCCATTCGTTTCTGGTGTTGCTTTTCCTCCTTTTTGGTTCTCGGACGACCCGCCTCCTGACGCGAGGACCGGTTTTTGGCGTCTCTACTTTCGTCCTGTCGGTTTTCGTCCTGTACACTTTGCGCCGACGCGTTTCTGTCCTGTTTGCTTTCGTCTTGTCCGTTTTCATCCTGTTCATTTTGGCTCTGTTCACTTTCATCTGGTCCATATTCGACTTTATAACTGGAAACGGACAGATTTTCATCCTGCAAACTCTCATCTTGTCCATTTTCGGCTCTAGAACTGGGAATTGACACATTTTCGTCCTGGGAACTTTCCTCCTGTCCGTTGTCGTCCTGTGCGCTGTCATTTTGTCCGTTGTCGTCCTGTACACTGTCGTTTTGTCCGTCGTCGTCCTGTACACTGTCGTTTTGTCTGTTGTCGTCCTGCGAACTTTCACTTTGCCCGGTGTCGTCCGGTCCGTCTTCATCCGGCCCACCGTCCTCCTCTCCGAACCCGTCCTCCAGGCTCTGGCCGTGCTCGTCCTCCGGACACTCCTTGCACGGCGCAGTGCACACTACGTCCTTGGTTCTTTTCAGTCCTTTGTTTTTGAGGATCTTTTTCGCGTACAGCGCCACCGACACGGCGAGGATGAAGACGACCAGAATGATCATGTAGTGACTCTTCTCCGTCATGTTTGACACAAGGTCACATGGGTCGAACATGTCCATCATGCAGTCAGATATGACAAGCATGTTGGTTTGTGATGAAACAACATTTAAAAAAAAAAAAAAAAAAACTGCCCAGGGGCGTTAAAGGTGCAGTCTGTAACTTTTCCCTGGCTCTGTTTTTTTAAGCAGCTGAATCCACCACCACACACTGACAGACGGACAGTAACGACTGACACCGATCATTAATGGATGGGCTCCATTAATGATCCCCTTAAGGGGATTTCAGGTCGAAAAGTTGCACACTTTTTCCTCTAATGTGACAATGTCTAACACAAAATGTTAAGTTGAAAGATCCAAATAATGGAATGAACAGAAACAGATGTTTATGTTTTTTTTCACACCCGCAGACTAACGGTGACACGTGAATTCTCATCCATCTCAGCTGTTTTAGTGATAATAGTCTGAATAAATCACACCTGAACATGGCAGCGTATCAAAGCAGCATACGACCGTCTAATTACACATTGTAAGGACCACATCAAAGCCTATGTTGCCACGGTAACAGTCACGTTAGTTACTATGGCAACGGTTGCTCTGGATCACCACACACACACACACACATGCTGAATGGACACTGTGACATTAATATTATTTAAACCAGAGGTGTTTAGAGTAATCAGAATCTGTACTCACGTAAAATTTTTGGTACCTTTTATAATTGTAATGGTGCAAGTAGAAGTACTCGTGAGCATAAATACTTGGGTAAGTGTATTTTTTGCAGGATAATACAACCAGGTATTTTTGATAATTTTTGTTTATTTACATGATATTTTTTGGTTGATTATTTATTTTGCTCATTTGTTCACCGTTGTGATTATTTTGATCATTTATGCTCATGGTTTTGTTGTTCTGTTAACTTTTTGTTCAAATTTTTCATTATATTGTTCGTTTTTGTGAATATACTTGACCCTTTTGTTCATTTTGCTCATTTTATTGATTATTCTGTTAATTTTTTGTTGATTTGTGCTTATTTTGTTGTTTTTTGGTTGCTTGATTATTTTGGTTTTTTTTTTTGCTCAACTTATTTGATTATTTCAGTCATTTTTCTCATGTTTTTTTTGTTCGTTTTTGTTTTTTTTTTTAATCATTTTTTTAAGTGACTTTTCAATCCTGTGCGTTTTTTTTCCCCCAAAGAAGCTCCTAGATTAAAAAAAAAGTAGTGACTTTGAGTTTATTACTTTATTGCTAAATACATTTACATACATTGTATTATACATGTTAAATACATGTAGACGCATGCGGTTGTATTCGAGTCCCCTTGGCTCGCACTGGGAGCCTCTGGGGGTCAACGGCCCACACTGGTGATGCTGAGGACGGGGGCACATGGGGGCCTTCACCTTCCCGGCCCAGATCTCCTGTCGGTCGGCGGATTCGAACCGGCGACCCTCCGCTCACGCCTGCTTCTCTGGCCTCTTTGAACGATGCGAGTGTTGGTCTGTGAGTGTGAACGTGGTGCGTCAGGAGGATGTGTTGGTGTGTGGTGGAATAAGATGTTCTGCAGCAGCTGGAAATGTCCTGGAAAGTCCTGGAAAATAATTTGAAGAAAAGAGCGGGAACCCTGCTATCTCCTAGAAATCCTTTGAAGAAGTAACTCATGTTTCACAAGTCTCGCAAACTTTTGGTTATGAAACTGTATTTTCAACTGGCCCAGTATGATGTCATAGTGTGCCGGGCTTCATTCTCACTGTAGCACGGCTAAGGGGTAGGTTTGCATTAGCCTCTGGAGGAATGTAAACAGCTGTGTGGAGACAGCTAAGGGCTAGGCTAGTGTTAACCTGTGAAGTATGTAACATCCGTGTACAGGTGGCTAGCATTAGCCTCCCTAGGAATGTAAACAACCGTGTGGAGGTGGCTAGCGTTGGCCTCCAAAGGGATGTAACCGAAATACAGAGGTTGCTGAAGACCAGGCTAGTGCTATGTGAGATGCTACATGTGCTATGAGTCGTGTCATTACAAAAGAAAACATGTTAATATGCACAGTACAAACTGAAATCTGAGCATTTACACTTAATCAGTAAATTGATGGATTAATTGACACTTAAATGTTGAATCTGTGCAGCTGGCAGCGACTCCGACCGGGTTGCTGTAAAACCCAACACAACGCTGTCCACGCGGCGATGCCCTGAGAGGAGTCGAAGGCTGCTCTATTTATAGTCATGTGACTCAGTTTTAGTCTGAGTGTATTTGTGTCAGTGTGCGTCTCTCACCAGCACCAGGTGTAGCCAAGCAACTGATTCTGTTCAAAGCCTCGTCTCCACATTCTTCTCTTTATTTACGGAGGACGTGGTCTCTGAACCCGTGTTTATGTGACCCCACGCTGGGCCGCGCTGACAACCTGACGACTAGGAAACAACCAGGGCATCTACAGGTGCCCAAGGAGGACACAAAGGATGCTAATGACTGCAGAGACAACGATCACCACATAAACACAACCCTGACGATGTAGTGTTCGTGTAGGTGTTTGTCAGTGGTCTGTAGAGTAGACAGAAACAGTACTCAAGTAAAAGTACTGTTACTTTGTAATTCTAAGGACTCCAGTAGACATAGAATTACTCATACACATAAGTACTTCCATCCATCCATCATCTAGGAATAAAAAGTATCCCATACAAAACTACTCAAATAGTGAGTAACTTCATAATGTGGAATGTTACTTTGAAATAACTTACCCCGACCTGAATCTGCACCGTATCGTGGTGGAGGGGTTTGTGGGCCTGAGTGATCCTAGGAGCTATTCTGTCGGGGGCAGTTCGCCCCTGGTAGGGTATCCCGAGGCAAATTGGTCCTAGGTGACAGGTCAGACTAAGAGCGATTCAGAAGACCCTTATGACTACGCCTTCCTGTGGCCCCCCCCACCTGCGGGAAGGGTCGTAAGGGTCTCATGCTGTCTGCTTTGGGTGGCAGCCGAAGGTGGGGATCCTGGGTGGTCCTATCCCTGGTTGCCAAAACTAGCTCCGACTTGAGGCCCTGGGGCAGACCCAGGACACACTGAAGGGACGGTGTCTCTCGGCTAGCCTGGGAATACCTGGGAGTCCCCCCAGAGGAGCTGGAGAAGGTGACTGGGGAGAAGGAAGTCTGGGCTTCTCTGCATAGGCTGCTGCCCCCGTGACCCTGACCAGGATGAGTGGAAGATGCTGGCTGGATGAATTTTATAGTTTAGGTCAGTGTTCTGTTTCAGCTCGAAAACGAGCAGATGAACGTGTTCTGACTTCAGAAGATATCAGCATAAATGGACATAAACATAACGTAGACCTTTTCCCAGTAGATCAGCAGTTTTTCAAATACTCAGACCAACAACCGGGTCATGGTCAAAGTACTTCTCCATTCTGATGCTGGGTTTGAACGACATCAGCTCATCTGGACTGTGTCTACATGTCTGAATACATTCAGTTGCTGCGTTGTGATTGGCTGATTAGAGGTGACTCGGTGTACCTAATAAAATGGCTGCTCAACGTAATTTATTAATTTTTTTAAAATTACACACTTCACATAGAGAACCACTGTTTTCCATGACATATATATTTTATGATCCAGGTGTGTTTCAGAGATTTAACCTTCCGTGACCCTGCTG
The DNA here is from genome assembly GCA_029823295.1 of Pseudamia nigra. Lineage (NCBI taxonomy): Eukaryota > Metazoa > Chordata > Actinopteri > Kurtiformes > Apogonidae > Pseudamia > Pseudamia nigra. The sequence continues at coordinate 6,728 of JAQQAE010015991.1, forward strand.
ACTCTGTTTACTCATCGTGTCACTCGGGTTCAACCTCAGACTTTGCATAATATTTGTTAAATTCAAAGGTTGGACATTTGCAAGTGGTGAATAAATCTCGGATCGGCACAAGATGATCACACTTAGTGAAGAGTTTACTCCCCAAACTGGACAAAAAAACTGAAACCACCACATTTACAGGACCCTGTTAAACCAAAATTCAGTTACAGAGGACATGGAACAATGAATAATATCGCGGTGGTTTATTATTCCCTGCTCGAACAAAGTTAGGTATGTTTAGTCGCGAGCTCGTCTGAATGTGTGGTTCTGTATCTCCAAAGCGCCAGGGCCCAAACCAAACCCAAAACTGGTGCATGGATAGTCAGGGGAGGGGGGAAGGTTACGAGTTAGGTAATAATTAAACAAAAACTATTTTGACATTTAGTATCAAAACTACTTAGAGCCGCAGGCACCAAATGTAAATATGTGACCGATGAGAGTCCGGGACACGTCACTGGTCAAATGACCTTGGCCTTGATTTTCACCTTTTGTCTTACACCATTTGTAGGTATGTAGTCACGCTGAAAATGCTGCGTACTATATAATTGAGTTACCTGCCGTATTTTCTGGATTACAAGTTGCGGTTTTTTGTATAGTCTGGCTAGGGGAGCGACAAATGCATCGGAGCGACTTGTATATTAAAGAATTTCGAATATAGGGTTTTTGTCCCGTTGACAGCCGCTAGATGTCGCTCTAGGCTTGTGTACCTTCATCTGCCGCATCCGTATCACTGACAATTTAAAATGTCGACATTACCGGTAACGACCGTACCTGCCGTCAGCGTAACACCGAATGTGCCGTCACTTACCCGGTGAGGCGAGGAGGCGAACCACGAGCTCTCGCTTCTGGCGTTGCGGCCGCGGCTGCACGCTTGATGTGCATGCCCCGAACAAATGCGACCTGTCCTTCAGAGCAACTAATACGCGTTTTTTTCCTTCTTCATTATGCATTTTTTGGTTCGTGCAACTAACATTCTGGAGCGACATATAACCCGGAAAATACGGTACTATGCTGATTCGCAATAATCTGTGACCTTCAAGGACAAAGGTCATGGTCAGCTTCAAGGTCGTGCATACATGTGCCTGAACATTCAGCTCTGCAAATGTCCCTGCACCCAAACTAACCAAACTTACACATGGGTAGCCAGGGTCGGGGACATTTGCATATTAATTAGCTACCGTCAGGTTGGAAATATCATATATCCTCAGATTATGGACTATGCTAGTTGGAGGAGAAAGGTCAAGGTCATAGTGTCCCATTTCATTAGTACCTTAGATGAGATATGATGCTGCAAAAAAGTGGTTTGTCTTTTGGATTGGAAGTACAGTTTGACCTTGTCACCGACGAGGGCGACGTCTTGACTGATGCCATCATGACGACGCCACCTTGTGTTGGTATGTGCTGTTTACACTTCAGCAGTACGAGATACGGGAGGAAAAACAGATTTGGTGAGAACAGTTAGTGTGACGTTCAGAACATGGTCTGTGTGTAACTGGATTCAGATGCTGGTTTAGTGGATTTATTTTTGGGCAGATACTGGTGAACGACTCGTGAACGTACAGTTCGTACGTCTACACATCACACGTGAGCTGAAGTTTCAGTCCTTAATGTGTCACAGACTACGAGACCAGGCAGACAGATCCGTCTCACACTGCCTCCAAATGCATCCTGGGTGATCGTAGAGTGGCCCGATGTGGAAAATGTCCTGGGGTTCAAACATTGCATCAGCGCTCATTGGATCAGAACAGAAGTCGGACAGGGCCTGGGTGATTTTTTTAACTCGGTGCAAGCTGCAGCACAAAGTAACAGTTCAGGATGGAGACGACGTTTCAAATAAGGCAGAAGGACGACGACACGGGTCAGAAAACCACGTTTTGTGGATCAACAACCCTGGAGACGAAACATCTGTCAGAGCTGGTTTAATCTTTCCACATTTTGGGATGATTTTGAGCAGATTTTCAGTCAGAACCAAGGCAGAGGATGTGATTCCCTGCACCCTGAAAAGTAGGCCACGGATGGAGACTCAGAGGAAATAAAATCGAAGAGGAGGAGGAGGAGGAGGGGGGGGGCAGCAGAGACTGGAGAGGTTTGGGTTTATTTTTACCTCTGTCAGCGTAACCCCTTGTTCTAATTAACTGCAAATTAACTGAAGGTGGGTCTGGCACTCTGTCCGGCCTTCCTCTATTAGACCATGTCTCTCCAGGGTCCAGGCTCCTCCTCCTCCTCCTCCTCTGGTAACATCTGTCTCCAGAACCAGAGCTGGGTCAGATAAATCAGAACGCTCTAAAAAGATGATTTTTTTACACGACAGGCTGTTCGAGTGGTTTTCTTTCCGCTCGCTGTGCCATGTTGATCTAGGACAGAGGTTCCCAGACGGTTTTAGCACAAGACCCAAAAAAAATCAACCTCCACGGGACCCAGATTTACACGTGCAGAACGGAAAACTCTAAAACTACGCAGACTTCAATGCTATGTGATTGAAACTCAAGTGACATTTCTTTGTCTCGCAAAGCTTTTCTCTTTGTCTTTTTGCATCTTTTCTGAAGTTTTGTTCACGTTTTCATTATCTCCGTCTCGCTTCATCTTTTACATCAACTTCATCCTGCTCATGAACTCATCCAGTTTAATCACGAAACTGAATTCACAAATCAAATATATTTCCCTCATTTACCCAGTAAAACCAACCCGAGCCTGGCTTTGGCGGCGGTGGATCTGGGACACATATTCCCCAACCAGACGTGTTGATAAAACTGTCAGCGGTGTGGTTTTACTACCTCATTACCACACTCAGCCCCATGTCAAACAGCGACATGTGGTTTCACAGCCTACAACTGGCTCCAGAAAAAGTTGGGTCACTGTGTTACATCAATATAAAGGGTGCGATGATTGGAAAAACACTGAAACATATGTTTAACAGGAAACAGGACAAAGGCAATATTTCAGATTATTGTCCATCGACTCATCTTGACTTTGGTCAAAATAAACACAGCATCCCAGAGAGGCGGAGTCTGTCTGAACGACTATGACACCACGTAAAGAGGAGCACCTACGTAAACCAGATCCAGAAACGGTGCTGCCTGTTCCAGTTCCGAGCTTATTTCAGGACTGTCCTGTGATCGGACCAGTCCACATCTGAGATTTTGGACTGAAAAACATGGACGCCATGTGCTCTGGGCTAAACAAAGGGACCGTCCAGCTTGACATCAGCATTTGTGATGGTACGGAGGTGCATTAGTGCGCGAGACCTGGGTAACTTGCACACTTGATTCCTTTGTGGAGTTCCTCAGGGGTCTATACTCGTTCTTCTGAAGTCCTTTTTTTACCCTTTTCATTTCATCCAGAATTATGCACTGCCTCTAAGTAATAGATTACCCATGAGCCTATTCTGTTTTTGCCATGGAGACCAGGACGTAAAAATGTAAAAATTGGCGTAAAAATGTTGAATAATGCAAACATTTAACTTGGGTTAAATGCCTAAAGCATGTTTATTTAACCAAACAAAATAGAAAATAAATAGCTCCAGACTCACAAGTTATTGTCGTAGTCGTGAGCTGCAGAGTTTGTCATGTGACTTTCACACAAACACACACTATTCTCCACATTACATACGTTCAACCCATTGATAATACAGTACATAATCTACTGAGAGCAGGACCGATGAGCTAATGTTATGCTAAAAACTAGTCAGCCTTCATCTCGGCGTACTTCACTGCTACGAAACGAGACTGAATTAAATTTGTTCCTCTGTGTCAATCACACACACAGGTTCTACCATCACCGACTGTTTCCACGTCGATGCGAGCGACAGTATTGTTTCAAGTCATTCACAGACATGTCGGGAGGTGCTACTAGCGTCGCAGAGCTAATGTTTACTCCGCTTGTACGTTATTCTGCTGCACATTGTAACGTTAGAAGTAGTTGTGGGATGTTTATTACAGTTTCTGGAGTTTTCTGCATTTACCTTCGACATGTGTTTGCTTTCTGTAAAGCGCAAGCATGTGTTTTGTCGTGTGCAGAACCACATGACTAAACTTGTGTGTGTGTGTGTGTGTGTGTGTGTGTGTGACGACGGTCTCCGTTTCAGTGTCTCTGCCACTTACACATACTGTGGCAGTTTAACCAATACGTCAAAATTCCAAATGTCGGCGCCGGTAATTGGTCGACCTCTAAACATGAGTCCTGGTGCTGAACTGGCCTGATGCAGTCCTGACTTATTGAAAATGTCTGGAGCATCATGCAACGTTTTATATGAACTATTGAGCAGCTGAAATTCCTACATCAGCAAGAATGGAAAACATTGCACTTTGAAAATGACACCGGTGGGTTTCCTCACAGCGTTGGGGAAGGACTGGGCTTTTTTTGAAAACTGGTTACAATTCAAATAGGAGCGTCCAGTGGAAGTGGAGCGTGTGGAGGTGTGACGGGAGTCGGATGTGTCAGGTGTTTGAATCCTTCCTTTCCTCCGTTCGTCTCTGTCTCACTGGCTTTTTTCTCTTCCTCCATGTGACTAATGACAAGGTCCAGTGCTTATGTCCTTATATAGACCTGCACTCTGTCTGATCTGGCTGAGACTGGGTATACACACACACACACACACACACACACACACACACACACACACTTTCACCCTCTGTCTTTTAAAGCTTTGAAATATTTAGGTGCCCCTTTTAATGCCAACATACATCATCCATAAGCTGGCTCCATTCATCATGTTTTATGTCCGTGTCAAAGCCAACGCTCGCTGCCGCCCGTGAAACACACTCAGGTTCATTTACGTTGACCGAGTTTTTTTCCTTCCTGCTTGTTCAGGCCACTGGATGCAGCACAAAGGACTTTTTTAATCACTTACTACACATGGCGGTGAATCCACAAATGTGCTTTTTTTACAGTCGCCTGTCATAACCAGTGGTCAGGGCAATGCTCACGTATGTTAAAGTTGTAATGCTGCTGTCGCCCACCAGGGGGTGCGCTTCACTTAGCTCCCATAGACTTCCATTGAACCTGTGTGTAAAAATCCCCGGTGAATGATTTCGGTGGTTAGTCTAATCCAGGTGTGGCCAACCCTAGTCCTCGAGAGCCACTGTCCTACTTGTTTTCCAACTGTCTCTGCCCTACCCACTGTTG
>JAQQAE010015992.1:0-11890 GCA_029823295.1 Pseudamia nigra
TCAACAGGAGGAGGAGGTTTTAGACAGCTCAACAGGAGGAGGAGGTTTTAGACAGCTCAACAGGAGGAGGAGGTTTTGGGCAGCCCAACAGGAGGAGAAGGTTTTGGGCAGCCCAACAGGAGGAGAAGGTTTTGGGCAGCCCAACAGGAGGAGAAGGTTTTAGGCAGCTCAACAGGAGGAGGAGGTTTTAGACTGTCCAACAGAAGGAGGAGGAGGATGAGGATGATTTGACTGAGGAAGAAGAAGAGCAGGTTTTATACAGTCCAACAAGAGGAGGAGGAGGAAGAGGAGGTTTTCGAAATTCCAACAGGAGGACAAGGTTTTAAACAGTCTGACAGGAAGAGGAGAAGGTTGGACACAGTCCAACAGAAGGAGAAGGTTGTAGACAGCCCAACAGGAGGAGGAGAAGGTTGTAGACAGTCCAACATGAGGAGGAGTCGGGTTTAGATAGTCCAAGAGGCAGAAGAGGTTTCAGAAGGAGGATGTTTTAGATGTCCAACAGGAGGAAGAAGAGACATGACCAAAAACATGCACTAGGTTAATTGGTCACTCTAAGTTGCCCCTAGGTATGAATGGTTGTCTGTCTCTATATTTGCCTCTGGCCAAGGTCATCATTGTAAATGAGAAATGTTCTCAACTGGCCTACCCGGTTAAATAAAAGTTCAATAAAAAAAAATTAAAGAACAAACTGGACATCCTTCCTTCGTCACAGCAAAGGGTTTAAGGTGAATTTAAAAATGTATCTACATGTATTTCTCAACCATTTTTTTTTATATAGTTTTGTGAATTTGTTTACATTTGTGCTTTGCTTTAACCCCTCATTCAATCCACTTCATAAATTCACCCCTCACACAGTTATACACATTCTCATGTGTTTTATGTGTCCTGGATGACATTTTGGAGCCAAAAACAGGATGTGAACGTATTTGGAAGAATGGCGGCACCGCTGCTGGAGCGCAGTATATCAGGGCTCTCATGAGAAAGCTAATACTGGCTGCCAGCTTACTGACGTGGTACTTAACCAAATATTACCAAACAAAGTCATATTATGGTCTGAGTGTAAACAATTACCCACAACTACAGTTAAGTATATCTTAGGTAAAACCGTGTTCTCTTGAATAAATAGAAGATACAAACGTCCGACTCAGTCTGACTCCGCCGGTGAGGCCAGTCACTAGAGCGACATGTCAATCAAAGCCCAGCACAGCAGAGGTTTGTCATATTTTTTGCAACCAATATCTTAATACTGGAGCAAAAAAGTCAACGATGGACCACCAGATCACTTATCAGTCCAAATAAAACATTTGAGGTCATGATGACTCATGACAAAAATGTATTCACTTGGTATTTTCAGAGAGAAGTCCAGTGCAGCTCTATTTGAATCAGAATTTCTTGGAACCCAGCCAACGGTGTCCCAGAATTGCAGCAGTATCACAACTTCAAGTTACCTCCGCATTGGCCACTGAACAGCCCGGGTCATACGTACTGGTTCCAGCTGAGCATCATTTAAATACCACAGCCTACCTGAATTTTGTTGCTGACCATATCCATACCTTTCTGGTCACAGTGCATCATCTTCTGATTTCTGCTTCCAGCAGGATAATGCACCATGTCACAAAGCTCAAATCGTGTCAAACTGATTTCTTGAACACAATGAGTTCACCGTACTCCAGTGGCCTCCACAACCACCAAATCTCAATCCAATAGAACACCTTTGGGATGTAGTGGAACAGCTAATTGGCATCATGGATGTGCAGTCGACAAATCTGCAGCAACTGTGTTGTTATCGTGTCAATATGGAGCAAACGCTCTGATTTCCACACCTTGTTGAATCTATGCCATGAAGGTAAAAGGGTCCAACCCCAGACTAGCGAGGTGTACCTAATAAAGTGTATTTTTTGCCCTCTTCATATGTGAGTGTAGTTTTGTTGTGGAGGAGCGGGGAGTTGAAGTGATAGGAGGTCGTTTGGGGGGAAGCTGAAGAATGAAAGGCTGAAAGACAGAGACAAGAAGAGGAGAATGTTGTCTTTGATCCGGGGGTGCTGAGGGGTAATTTCTGCTGCGTGGGTGGGGGCAGAGGGGCGGCAGAGCGGGGTACAATGGGGTTCTGACAGGACACTACAATGGAGACTGTGTTAGTATGCAGGTAGTGTGGGGGCCACCCTGCAACCTCCCAACACGGCCCCCGGGCAAAAAAAATACACAGAAACACACACACTCAATAGAAATACACCCACATACGGCATAGAAATACACATAAAACACACAGACAAGTCCAGAAGTCCAAAAACAACACTAACTTTATATGAGAGTGAGGTTCAAACCGACACTGTGTTTTTCCAGAGTTTTGCAACGAGGCAGAGTCGAGCTTATAATCAACATTTCGTATCAATTGATATCGATCGATTGCGATTTCATACAACTTTAAAACCTGAGCATCAAGATGAAAATGATGCCAAACATGAAACAAAATGAAAATGACAAAAAGGGAAAATAGATGCAAAATACAAAAATGACACAAAAGACAGTGATGAAAAACATAAAGTACAAAAATTATATGACATCAAAATATAAAAAATAGAAAAAATAATATACACTACAACAATAAAGATCAACAATATAAATTGATCACATATTCGCCATGTCATCATATGATAAGTTACAGGAAAGAACAAGTATGAAAATTTTATATTAGAAAAGATAGCTCATGTATTATATATTAGTAAAAAATTTAAATCTTCCTTCTCTTAGAAGTACTGTTTTTTGAACATGTAAAGGAGTAAATTTACGACCCACCTCTGCAAATTAAGACCTATTAAAGGCATAGTATCCGTGATGCGTTCAGGTGCCTAAGTGTTTCTGCCAGTAATATGACTCCCGTGTGCAGGTGACTCATGTTGGCTTCGCTTCCGAACTCAAACCTCCCAGGAATGTGTAAGTCATAAACCTGACAAAAGCTGAAACAGCCACTTATCTCCAACCTCTGCCACTGATTTTATTGTTTTGGATGCAGACACTCGGCGGCGTGTACAGACAGGGGAAAAGGAAAATAAGTATGATGATGGAAGCACAAGCACTGTGATTTGTGGGAATTTGTGCAGTGTTTGGTGACAGTAAAACAATTTGAGTGCAGTAAAAATCAGATAAAACACCTGGATTTTTTCATTCTCAGACACAAAGGTCCTGTTGTATCTGCAAGGATTATTATTGTGACACAGTGAGATCAAATACACAATTCGAAACCTCAACAGAGGTGGTAAGTTTGTTCAATAGAATATACAAACCTGTTTTCTGTGATTGTGGCATAGACTGTATATATTATGGACAAAGTGACTGTGACGTCACCCATTGGTGTCTGAAGGGCCGTTTTGAGGCCAATCGAGTTGTCACTTCCTGGACGGCATCTTGGAGCCAAAAACAGGATTTAACCATATTTGGATGAACGGCATCGGGACTTATCAAGCGGGGGCTCATGGGAGAGCTAACATTAGCCCCTATCTTACTGATGCAGTAAAACTTCACCATGCTGTGTTAAACAAAGTCACTGTGTTGTTCGTGTAAACACTTACCCACATCGGCAGTCGAGTGTACAGGTATGTCATGTATAACTATGCCCATATTGAATACATAGAAGATATGTAGCTCTGAATCGGTCCGACTTTGCTATAGCGAGCTGCTGCTACAGCAACATGTCAATCGAACCCCACTACAGCAATTATTTGTTAGATTATTCGCTGTAATATCTTAATAACGAAGCAAAGTTAAAGATTGGTCATCACATTACTTATTAGAGGATCCAAATAAAATGTTTGAGACCATAATGACCCATGAAAAAAAATATTCGCTTATTATTTTCAGAATCAATTGTATCTCTATGGGAAAAAAGCTTTTTGAAGCCAGACGATTGATTCCCCAGCGGCCAAGCGGTGGAATTACAACATAAAGTTACTTCCACATTGGCCTCACTGAACAGCGCCAGTCGCTGCCGTTGACTGTTACTTATAAGACTCAAGTACAAGTAGAAGTAAGTAATGTCATAATGTGTAATTTATTCCAGCCTCAAATGTTGCATTCTAACAGGTCCTACGTGCACATTAACTGTAAATGTAAAGCCCCTTTCTTTGTGGTGAATTCATGTAGCATCAGTTTGGGCCTTTACTGTGTTTTTTTTGTTTTTGGCAGGAAGAAAACATGAGCAAAATAATAAGATGAACCAAAGTGAACAAAACAAACACAAATGGGAAAAAAAAAGTTACAAACTTGGATGGATGGATGGTTTGTTGGATAGATGGATGGGTGGATGGATGGATGGATGGTTAGGCAGAATTCATTATTTATAGATGGATGATGGGTGAATTGATTTATGGATGGATGGATATGTTGGTGAATGGATGGATGGATTGATTTATGGGTGGATGGATATATTGGTGTATGGATGGATGGATGGATGGATGGATTGATTTATGGATGATAGATTGATGGATGAATGTATTAATGTAGGATGAATTTTAGGATGGACGGATTCATGTTTCATTTATGACGTTTGCATTTATTCTGAATTTTCCACTTCCTTGTGTCCAGGTACACCAGAGTCTCTGGAGGAGAAGGAGCGGCAGCTGTCCACCATGATTGGGCAGCTGATCAGTCTGAGAGAGCAGCTCCTCGCCGCCCATGACGAGCAGAAAAAGATGGCCGCCTCGCAGCTGGAGAAGCAGAGGCAGCAGATGGAGCTGGCCCGGCAGCAGCAGGAGCAGGTGGGGCAGTGGTTTCATCCAGGGTGGGGCCATGTGCTACTCTATACAGGAGGAGGAGCCAGAAAATTCTACTTTTTCCAAACCAATGTCAGGGACTGTGTAGTTCTAACTACACAATTACTCAGTTAATCTAAAATCAAAAGGATGTCAAAGAAAGAATGGGGAAAGACATTGTTTAACTAAGACATATATATAGTGTGCATTAAGCAGCTTGTAGTCTAGTTTTGTATTTTGTTTGTTTTTGTAAGAGGGGCTAGGTCTAGATCAGTGTTGAACTTCTACCTACTCTCTTTCAGACTTAAAAATATTGATGGATCTGGTTTTTGCATTTTATTGTTAAAAACAGGTAATATTTGCCATTTCTTGCCTTCATAAAGTGCTTTAATTTTGACAAGCACTGAGCAAATGTAGGCCAAATTTTTGCCCTCGGCATTTGCATGTGGTTTCAGCCAGTTTTATGACCAGCCTGAATTGTTTGAGCTTCAAACCGTACGTTGGATGGGCTTCAAACATGTATGATTTCCATTCAAACACTGTATATTTTCTGCTTTTCTCCTCACTGTGCAACAGCCTAACAGGAAATGGTGAAAATAATAAACATCAGACAAATATCACACACTGGACCCAATAAGTTAGACGTAGCTTAAATGTTTAACATTCCTGCACAGATGGACAGGCACAGGCATATTAATGTAGTAATATTAGAGCCCTGTGTTTCTGTGTTGGTCTGAAACTGAAAAGAGGAAAGAAACACACAGACATAGAAAAAAAACAGTATTTCAGGCCAGTATTGCAAAAACATGAAGGTTTGGGATGTCTGATCTTAGTCGTACTGTGGCACATTTGTGTGTGGACATCGGAACGCACACCGTATGCTGGATTTGCACGCGTTTGCAGCTCACACGTACCTTCATTTTCAAAGGGTTTCATATGTTTCTAAAATTTCAGTGTATGCCAGCCTTTAGACCATCAGGCGTCCTGTGCAGAGGGAGGGCAGCTATCGTCAAAAGAAGGCAATTATTTCTGTGTTTCTACTGTGCAGACTCATCAACACTAATCAGATTTATTTGGAACCAAAATGCAACCCTTTTTCCAAAAAAATCTCATTCTTGTCCAAACTCTGAAATGTTATTTTTACTTGCACATCATGGGTAACTTACGCTGGTGCTGAACTGGCCTAATGTAGTCTGGATGGTCACCAATTGAAAATGTAGAATATGACAAATCCTATTCGCCTCTTTCTGGTTTCTGGGGGAAATGACAGAAAGAAGAAGAAAGTTTTGGGTTTTATGTCACCATTTTTCCATGAAAGTTTCCTTGAAAGTAGTAAAAAGTCATTCTAAGTTAAACAAATGACAAACAGTAGCTGATTGTCTGTGGCTTCACGTTGACGTCCTAAATGACCACAGTGAATCCTCAGGTGTCACGCTTGGCTTTTTAAAAGCATTAGTGAGCTGGTGAGGTGAGCCGCTGCTTTGTTTTTCGCTGTTTGTCGACGTACGTCAGGCTGTGTTTGGACAAGTCCACACCTCCTTCACAACACATTCCACCTTTCACACCTTTTTCACAAAGCAACGGCAGCGACAGATTCCAGCATCGCCGTCACTCCGCTGTTCAGACTTGATAGGATAATGCCCTACAGACAAAACCTGCAGAAATGTGTCTTTAATGAAATATGACATGTGTGCAAATGGGGCACCGCCTCCCATTCAGCAGCCTGTAATTACACCTCACGATAAATACACATTTCAGCATAAACACGCTGGAGAATAAACATGCTGAACGGACGCTCGGAGGTGGCGTTTTCTGGGGTTCAGACCAGGCGGACTGCTCCTTTAAGGGTGCGGGCCTCCGAGGTCCATTGTAAGGATCAAACTCCCTGATCAGTGTGGTGTGATGGGTGTGGGAGGGGCTCCGGAGGCATGCTGAGTAACGTTTACTGCCACAGAAAACATGTCAGTCACTTTGGTGATGCGTTCAGGGACCTGTAATGGTTTCTACCTGCTGTTCTCCAACCTAGGGCCGCACGTTTACTCATTTTTGTTCATTTTCTTAATTATTTTTGCTTTTTTAAAAATCATTTTCTTGCTTATCTTTGATGATTTTTCATTTTCTTTATTATTTGCTGATTTTTGTTGATTTTCTCAACTATTCTCTGAATATATTTGAATTTTTTCTTTTTTTTAGTCAGAAGATTTCTATATTTTTGTGCACTTTGTTTACTATTTTGTCAATTTTTTTATTTTCTTTATTATTTTGGTCATTTTTGGACATGTTCTGTTAATATATTTAGGTTTTGGCTTTTATATCATACATTTCTGATATTTCTTAATTTAAATTTGTTTTGTTTCAATATTGTGATTATTTTTATTTATTTTCTTGATATTGATAGTAGTATATCTGAATTTTGATCTTTTTTAAATTTAGTTTTGTCATATGTATATTTTGGGTCATTTTGTTTACTGCTTTCTTAATTATTTATTTTTTAAATATGTTAAAATGTCAGGTTATGTGGATTTATTTACAGTAAAATAGTAGACTTTTGAAATGTCTGAAAATCTCACTGACAACGACAGATTAAAAACGGGAAAATCAGACCCTGAAGCTGATTATTTTTTTGTCTTTTCTTCTGTCTCTGTTTTTCTGTTGGATTTGGACACAGATCGCCAGGCAACAGCAGCAGCTTCTGCAGCAGCAGCATAAGATCAACATCCTGCAGCAGCAAATCCAGGTGAGGACGAAAGAACACACCTGACCACACACACACACACACACACACACACACACCAACACACACCCACACTCACACACACGGCCTTCGCGCATTCTTCACATTTCTGAGCTTCAGCTATGTCTGTGATGATGACCTACATGTACAGAGAGGTGAAAAAGTATTCACCCCCTCCTTATTCAGTCTATATTTGTCACTTAAATGTTTCGACAAAAGTAATCTGAGTAAAAGTTAATTTCATTTATGAAGGGAATGAAACTATCCAAACCTACCTGATCCTACGTGAAGAAGTATTTGCCCCCTCTTGTTAAATCATGAACTAACTGTGATGAACCACATGTTATGTAAAGCTGAGTTCATTTACTGCCGGAACTGCTTGATCAAGAAACCACTTCAATAGAACCTGTCTGACAAAGTAAAAGATCTTAAAAACGACACATTACGTCATGATCTAAAGAAATTCAAGAACAGATGAGAAAATATATCAGTGTTTAAAGGCTTACAAAGACTTTTCTAAGGCTTTGAGACTCCACTGAACCACGGTGAATGGAGAAAACTTGGATCAGTGGTGAACCTTGTCAGGAGTGTCCGACCGACCAAAATGACTCCAGGAACACATCGACCTCTCATCCAGGAGGTCACAAAAGAACCAGAACGATATGTAACGAACTGCGGACCTCACTTAGCTCAGTTAAGGTCAGTGTTCATGATTCAACAATAAGAAAGAGACTGGACTAAAATGGATCCATGGAGAGTCCAAGGCATGTGGTTTTCCTTCTGTCGACTGGACTGGAAATTTGGTTTGAAGACGCTTCGCTACCTATCCAGGAGGTGAGAACTGAAGAAGCTCCCTGGATAGGCAGCAAAACATCTTCAAACCAAATTTCCAGTCCAGTCGAGAGAAGGAAAACCACACGCTTTGGATACTATGGCTTGGATGACTGAGAATCTTCCATGGAGAGTCCAAGGTAAAAACCACTGCTCACCAAAAAAAGAACACAAGGACTTATCTCACATTTGACAAAAACATCTTGATGCTCCCCGAGACTTTTGAAAAATATTCTGTGGACTGACGAGACAAAAGGTGAACTTTTTGGACAGTGTAAAAAGAACATCATAATAACAGTCAAACATGGTGCTAATCTCTGGATGCTTTGCTGCTTCAGAACCTGGATGACTAAATGTAAATGATGGGACCATGAATTCTGCTCTGGACCAGAAAATCCAGAAGGAGAATATCTGGACATCAGTTCATGATGTCAAGCTCAAGGGCACTTTGGTTCTGCAGCAGGACGATCTGAAAAATTCCAGCAAGTCCACCTCTGAATGGATAAAAAAAAAACATGGAGGTTTTGGACTGGTCTAGTCAAAGTCTGGACTTAAAACTGATGACTGAAACTATGACATGACCTTAAACAGGGCGTTCATGATGAAAACCCTCCAACGTGGCTGAATTCAGACAATTCTGTACAGAACAGTGGGATAAAATTCCTCCGCAGTGATGTGAAAAACTCGTTACCATGACTGCAGTTGTTGTCACAAAGTGTGGAACAAACAGTTATTAGGTTTAGGAGGCAAATACTTTTTCACAAGGTAGGTTTGGATAGTTTTATCTCATTAACAAAAAAAAAAATCATCATTTAACAAACATTTTGTATTTACTTAGGTTTTCTTTGTCTAATATTAAAATGTGTTTGAGCTGAAACATTTAAATGAAAAATATACAAAAAATGAAGATGCCAGGAAGGCGGTGAATACTTTTACACGGCACCATCCATGCATTTACCTTTTTGGTTTCTGTGGGGCCTAATTTTCCACTAATGTGAATACTGTACTGGAATAAGTGCAGAGCACAGGTGGTTCTGAAGGGGCTTTTGAATCGGTAGGGTGGGTCCCGACTGGACCGTCTCATTATCGAGCACAGGTCGATGTCTTCAGGTATTCGGATGTGAGAAATACCTGTGTTTATTGATATTTGTGTGTCTTACCACCAGCACTGATGTATTTCATTCCAATTAAGCCACACAATTCCATTTACAACTTAAACAACATAGTTTTTAGTATCACTTTACTAACAGTGATGTCTCATGACCAATATTTGTCTTTTCTCTCTATATTGATGTGAACGACACCTGTTTGTTCCATAATGTCGTCACGTCAAAACAAGGACTCGGAATGAATCAAATTTATGACATTTAAGAAAAGCACAAATGTCAGAGAAGACGAGTTTTTCATCTTTGATGTTTTTTGTCTTGTTGCTTTTTTTTTTTTTTACATTGTTTTTCTTTTTGCATCTTCTGTTTAGTTTTGTTAGTGATCATTTTTGTTCATGTTGTTTATTTTTTTCATTTTTGTTCATTTCCTTGATTATTTTGTTATGCGTATTCAAATTTTGGTACTTTTTCTATTTAATTTTGTTTATTTTATTTCATTTTTGTTCATTTTATTGATTATTTTGTAAATATATTGGTATTTTTTGGTTATTTATGTTTAATTTACTCCTCATTTTTGATCATTTTGTTTCGTTTATTTTTCATTGTTTTTATTTTCTCTGTTGTGTTGTTCATATATGTGAATTTTGGTCTGTTTTGGGTTATTTCTATATATTTCTATTCGATGTGCACGAATCTGAACATTTTTGCTGGTGCAGATCTGGACCATCCTCGTGGTTCGTCTTCGGTCCTGTCTCAGTTTTCTCGTCTGTTTGTTGTTGTTCTGTTTCCACTTACGAGTCCGGATCTGATCTCAGACCAGCGCTGTGCAGATCGGACCCGGTGCTACTGTTCGCCTCAGATCGGCAGCCTCATGTGGTGAAAACTCTGCCGGCTGTTGTTCACATCTTAATTTGAAACAGGAGGAAAAACCAATGCCAGAGGAGAGGCTGTCTGGGGGATGTTTTGTATTGTCACCGGAACCGCCAGTGCTCATGTTGAGACTTTATTCTGAATATTCACTGAGCAGCTTTGTGTTTTCACTCCAACTTGCGCTTTTAGAATTAAAAACCACCATTTTTTGTTCATGCCAATGTGAAATTTAATGTAATTTCTCATTGAAGGACCCAGTATTTTGGGTGTTTTCCTGTCTTTAATTTGAGGAAGGAGCTAGAAATGGAAATTTAGGGGATGTATTCCATCCTATTTTTTGTTGTTTTTGTCTTGTTTCTAAACCCCAACAAACTCTGAATCTACCTCTATGGGTGATGAGTATTTACCAAAATAATTGCCACAAATGGCTCAACAGGGCCTCCTTAGAATTTGTATACTGTACAAAATGAATAGAATAATCAAAAAAATGGACAAAATTTTAACAAATGGAAAGAAATATAGATGCAATCAGTTATTCTCTGAGGTTGTTTCCATTTCACATATTTAATGCATCTTTTATGACTTTCACAAGAGTAAAACACATATTTTTACTGGCTTTTTTTCATTTCCACTTCCACACTGGATGCTATTACAGTTTCCCCATGTGTTGAAATGTCTTTTTCGTGTTTGTGACTCCGATGAACATGTGATTTTTCACGCGGAGTCAATGAAAACAGCAGGAGCAGGGTGTTTCTCCTCATTGTCTGCCTCCCTCCATGTGATGTGTGTTTTAGAGGAAAAGTTGTTGTTGTGTGGTACTTGAGGGGGGGGGGGTCGGGGGTGGTTGGGGTCACAGTTGAAAGCGGTCCAGGTTTCCTGTCATGTGGTTTGAAATGGCGTGGGGAGTCAGCGGGGGACGAACACGGGTTAACGAAACGCTTCCGAAAAGACATGAACCAGGGCCTGGGTTTGATGGATTTAGAAACAGAAACACAGACCGAGTTTCCTCCAGTAGAAGAAGAAGAAGAAGAAGAACCCAGACCCATGGAAACAAAAATTGTCATTGTCCAGGCCCAGGAATATCCTCAGTGTTGATTTTTGTTTCACATTTTAGTAAATTTTATTCATTTTCTTGTTCATTCTGTAAACAGTGTATGTTTAAGTTTTAGTCAGTTTTTGCTTATGATTTGAATCATTGTTGTCATTCCTGACCATTGGATTTGAATAAACTCCTCCTACAACGTGAACCTGAGCGGCTTCAGATTTTCTCACTTAAAGACTAAGGCTATCAAACGATTCAAATTTTTAATCTGATTAATCACAGAGTGGATTAATTTTGACTAATCACAATTAATACCCATTTGTTATTAATCTAAAGTAATCACAGGGTCACTGTGGATTATTTTCGATTAATCACAATGAATACCCATTCGTTATTAATCTAAATTATTCACAGGGTCAGTGGATTAATTTCAATTCTTCATTATTAATCTAAATTAATCAGTCACTGGATTAATTTCGATTATCACAATTAATATCCATTTGTTGTTTTTCATTTTGTGGGAGCAAAAACACTCATGACATAAGGTGATATAGACACT